>SCLH01001396.1:123797-135569 GCA_004367855.1 Oikopleura vanhoeffeni
ACGAACTAACTTATCAGAATCTTTTATTCACTTTCTATGTCTATGTCGAGAGAAATAAGCAATTCAAAAAGTTCATTTTGCCTATAGAACCCCCTTAAGTGATTTCACACCGATCAACTTTGGCGGTCCCAATATCACGCACGCTTGCCTATAATTATTCTCAAGACAATCACTAAGACAACCTTGGATTCGAACACGCGCTATAAAGATACATGTACCCATTTTTGAGATGGACTTAGGTTGGGAAAATATATATCATATATAAATCTGTCATTCGACCAAAGTTAATCTGTTCTCTGAAAAAATGATCTCCAAAAAGTTCACATTGGTCTTCTGGGAAAGACTTTAAGTTCATGCTAAAAAAAATGAGATATTTTACGACAGTTTATTAATGAAAAAGAAATAACATAGAGTTACGCGGTTCTACAATAGTAGTAACATATCAAACTTTAATCAAAAATGAACTTAACATTTTTCTGGGTGGTTCCAGAATTTTTTATTTCATTTATTAAGAATCACAATTTGAACATTATTAATTAAATAATATATGTCGAAAAACTGCAACGAATTGAAAATATTTAAAAAATTAGCCAACAAAATTAACGTTTTGTGCTGAAAATAACTAGAACTGAAATTTTGGATTATATACCTTATAGGTATTTCCTAATTACTTTAATTATTTCGATAAAATGTGTTCGTTTTTTTATACATAATTTTGAAATTGTATATTGGAAGTTCTAAAAATAAGTCTAAAAATTCAAAAAAAAATTCTAGAAAAAATAATCAAATATTTTATCAAAAATTTTAGTTTTAGTTATAACTTCAGCGTTAATTTTATTGCCTTAGTTTTACAAAAATAAATTTAAATAGTTCCTAATTGAAACTGTTGAAGCTTATTGTTTTTCCAAATTTTTTTCTTGGTTGTTACAGTATAAATTATACTGTAGAATGCCTAAAAAACTTCTTTTGCCTTGTTATTTCAAGTTAAAATTTATCTTATAGACCTAGTGGTGGCCTTAAAATCGTTGGAATCCCCGCTTTTCTTTCCGTTTTCACTTTAAGGCCGTTATTTTATAGACCAAGACTGAATTGTCGTCTTGGCACACATTTAAAAAACAACTTATTTCAAATATTCAGCGCTTTCAAAATGCTTAATTTGAGGGGCTTTTTAGAGTGCATCAACATGAAATTTTCGAAAAAACGTAACTATACGGAAGTGAGGTAACAATAGTGCTATTTGAAAGAAACTACCGTATTGAACATATCGTGAAATAACTTCGGTAAAATATACACTTTTTAATAACAACCGTATATTAACTATCGTTTGATAATAATCGTTAAATAATGTCCGTATATTAACTACCCCCTAGAAAATATTGTTGGATAACAACCGTGGAATCACGGGTTGGAGGTGAAATGTCTGAGAGTGGAATGTCTTAAGAACATTCCAAACATTCATGATTGAAGGTAGAAAATGTAGGTCGATTTGATTATTAGATTCCGATAAAAGTTTTCTGTATACAATTTTATACTACGCTCTGCTCACAAATGGTCATTTTGAGACCATATTATCAATTCAAAAGCTCTACTTTGGTGTTTTGCTCCTCCCACTACTTTCCAGCTGATAGCCTATCGTCGATAGGTGAGAAAAATAAATTTAATTTTTTTTCGAGTTTTATTCACTTGCAGATTGAATGAAGAAAACTGTTTCGGCATGTCTTCGAACACCACGTAACTGTCAACTACCACAGCTGTTAACTACCATAAGGGTATGGTGGTTCCTAAATTTTCTGCAGTGAGTATGTCCTGGAATGCATCAAATCAATTTTTTATGTTTTGAAAACAAATAACAACAAAGATTATTTCGAAATTTATTACTTTTTTTTAGTATTTTTTACAAAATCAGTGGAAAATAACGTTTGATTGAATTTAAACACTGTAACTTCAAAATTTTGGCTTGACGTGAACCAACTAGCTGGCACACTTATTTTGGTAATTTTCACACGTGTCCTTAAAAAATTCATATTTTGTCTTTGAGGTCGATGCGGTTTAAAATATTTGGTCGAACATTGAAATTTAACTTAGAAGAAGTTAGGTTTTTGATCAATAATGTCCTAAAACAATGTTTTTTTGCATATTCCGGAAAAATAATAGCAGTTTTTGAAAAAAAAACTTCTTAGAAGCTTTGTGTACTTATTTCACAGTTCATGTACAAAATTAAGGTTCATTTTAAAATAGAATCTAGGAAGACAGCTTTTCCATTTTGAAAAAAGCTGGCCTCGTAACGGTTTCGTATCAAGTAGTATATCTTCACAAAACAAAATTGTCGTATGTTTTTTAAAACTTCACGGCTAGTTCTACAAATTGGCGATTTCAAATATTGTCCAAAAAGCCCTGTTTGACCCATTTTTAAATACGGATATGTCTTATCAGAAACCACTATAAGATTTTGTTCATACCTGATTCATAATTTGTCAAGATTATATATTTAAACTTTAATTATATGTTTCAGCTCGGGAAAATATAATTCAAACTCAGCTTTCCCAGGAAATCAAGTTGTTTTCTGCGTTGTTTATTTTTATTTAGTCTCCATTTAATACTTTGCTTGGGATGTGCTGATTCAGCGTCAGAAAGTTGTTTTGCCTCCATGAGTTAAAGCGTTTTTTAGTATTAAAATCCTGTTTGACATGTAACCCGCCCGAAATAGTGTCAGTGATACTGTGTCACGTATATCGAATATTTTTCATCACAAGTTAAAGTTTATTAGTGCGGAGTTGATGGCACCCTCTTTCTACAAGGTCACTGGTGATAATGGACGAAAAAAAATCGCAGGCGGTGTAGACTTGACGCGGGGTTTTAGAACCAAAGGGAGTTACACTGATTCACAGGCAGAGTTCTTCATTTACTTATCTGAGAGATGCGATCAAAATATATAGGTAAAGTCAGACTTAATCCAATTTTAAAAATGTCATGATAGTCAGAAGCAATTCCTGAGACTCAATTTCATAAATAAAATCGTAAATAACAGTAACTTCCGAGCTGAAAATTGAGTAAATCGTGTTCCAGGCTTATTCGAAAGAATAAAGTTTATTTTTCGAGTTATTGTTTCATCGATTTCAAATTATAATCAGGATAAGTAGAAAGATTGAAAATGCTGAAAGGCTCGTGACTCGGAGTCGTGAGAAACTTTTTAGCTCAATTTTTTCTCATTTCAACTTGAAAATTCTCTAACGTAACAAAAACCTTTACGTTTTTACCCATCTTGAAGATAATTTTTAGTAAGTAATTGAAAATCTTTATTTTCAAACTTCAGCACAAGGATTCAAGCTTTTCATTGATTTCTCTTGAAATTCTTGCTCGGTTTCAAATTCTCCTCAAAACTTGAAGAGTTTTTACAAAAAATATAATTAAATTGTGAATATCAAAACTTGTACCTAATTAATGTTTAGTTTTTTTAATGGAACATACCGAAATTTAACATTGACAACTGATTCTTAAAACGTTTCCAAGTAATTCTAAAATCTTTTAAGGGAGTGGCATAAGTCCCGCAGATTGGTACATTTTTTCAGAGAAATATATGGAAAAAAAATGTGGAAATTTATTTTTTAATTTTTATCTTCAATAAAAGTGTTCATTGTTTCAAAAGTTTACATTTTTATTTTCTAAACATAACTAACTTTAGTTTCAAATACAAAAGAAAACTTTTCACTGTGCATCAATTTACAACTTAAGGCGGTTCTGAATGTAAATTGCTGTTATTGCTGGGTATTTGTAACCACTTTTCGACAGTCTGTAACTTGTGATTAAAATGATAAAACATAAAAATGAAAAAAATATATTGTTCTGTAAACACTTTTCATAATTTTTATAAACCCAAGAAAATTTCCTAATTAGTAACAAATTCGTAAATCGTATTACGAAAACGAGTTTTAAAAATGCACAATTTTTGCCCAGCAGTCAAAAACTCGAGCAGGTAATACACGAATTAGTTGAAACTTTCAAAATAAAAAGGAAACATAACAGTCGACCAAACGACGGTTAAGAGATAATTAGTTTACGTTCAGGTGATTCGTAAAAATAAAAAAAGCTACAAAAAAAAGATTTTCGTAAATAGTCCAAAATCTCTCTTTAATTAAAAATGATTTTAATTACAGCGAAAATATTAAGCGAGAACAATGCTTACAAACGACGGTATGGAATTTGTGTCAATTTGTGTTCATTCCTTTTTATCAAAAATACTGCGCGCACTGCTGTATTATAAAAAGTAGCGTGTTAATTACATGACAAATAATAAAAGGCCGATTTTTCTTTAATAGAGGGGATGCACGCTTTTAAATACACTTTTTCATATCAGTTTTTCACGGAGAATTCATTTTTGTCATTTTTATGATATTTTTATAAATATTTCTTCAATATCCGAATTTTGGATGAAACTCAAAAAATAGACTTTAACGTCGGAATAATGATTTTTTATAAGTCATAATAGATTTGTAAGACCCGATTTACCCATACATGATAATTGTATATTAAATTTATCAAAAAAAAGAAACTTTATTTGTGCATGCAAATTGACATGAAGAACCCCCTTAACCGACTATACAATTTTTTTAAATACTATATTAATAAACTTCAGACATTGTCGGGTGTACTCCGCTGATAAGTTCCCTAATTACTTTGCAAAGTCGAAAATTTCTTAAATATCAAATTTTTTTTTCATGAAAAAGGGTAAAAATTGGCTAAAAGTAGAGAAAAACAGCTTTTTTTGAGACAAAAATTGACCTTTCATTGCGTTTTTATATTAAAAAATATCCTGACGTTTAAATAATGGCGCTTTTTACACCCACCATTTTATTGGGAATTTTTTACAACCATAAATTTTTTAAAGATTCAGTGCCGAATGGCACTTATCGAGTGCACAGTCAAGTGATAAAAATTTCATTAACAGTTTCAAAATGATAAACGCGCGACCTATCGATTAGTTGACATACGGCAATTTAATAGATACCAGAACATTTAATATATGATTCTGCATGATTTTTTATGAAGAGTTTCAAAAACCACCAATAAAAAATTTTTTGACTTGATTTGGGGAAAATTTTTATAATTTTTCTAAAAAAGTCGATAAAAAATGAAAAATTTTATGATTTTTCAAACAGCGGTCAGAAAATATGAAGGCATCTATGAAAAAAGTAAAAGTGACTTTATTTTTGGTTTTTACCCACAGATTTCAGTTATTAAAACAGAAAAAAGTTTGGTCAAAAAATGCTGAAAATTTTCATAATGCTTTGATTTTTTTTCAAATTTTTCTATTTTCAAAGATGAAAACTTGAGCTCAAATCTTTCCTGAAATAGGTAAAAAATTATTTTAATGAGCTGGATCATAAATATTCTGGTTGAGCTAACGAAAATAAGCACAAAAAAATAAACTAATTAATTACTTTCGTGAGTTATATAGACTTCAATCTGCCGGGTTTATGCCACCCGCTTAAGTATTTTCCGGCATTTCCGCCTGAAATAACGAAAGTATTTTGAAAATATTTCTTATTATTCAACCGCGTGAGTCTGACTCACGCGGTAGTTTCGAAATTATTCTTCAGAAATCTCTTACCATGGCCCGATCATTTAAGAATAGCTCACTTTGAAATTATCTTTTGATGCTTGAAGCATTTTCCGTTTTGTCAAGCGGTCTTCTGAACCTCGAATGTTAATTTTTAATTCCAAACAAGGTGACGGAGAAATTCATACAAACATTTTTTCAAAAAATTCTCAGTATTAATGTTTTCGCATTCAAATAAGAAAAAAACAATCGTGTGATATTTATTTTGGTAATAAAGTCCACGTGTCCTAAAAGTGTATGCAAAATATTAACCGTTAATCATACACCAATAACAGTGTTGCAACAGTGTTACACGCAGCTTCTAAGGGAGTGGTCGTCGATAATTATGCTGTAACAGCGTCGCTGTTTCTTGATAATTTTCAGGAAATCTGGCAAATAATCGAATAGTTTTTCTAAATATCGAGAAAAACTCTACAGATTTTGCTTTACCACTACGTTTGGCATCAAATGATTAAACCTGCGATCACCAAATAATATTGAGTTAATCTTCGGGAACGCAGTTAAAAGCACGTGTCATTTATGACTACGGAAATCGTCCAGAGCCATTTCTTAAACTAATGCGTCTAATGGTCAAAAATCATATTTGAGAATATCAGTAAAGAGCTTACTCCTTGTATGCAAAATTTATAATTAAATGTGATGACAAGCCCTGGCTAATTTTGAATTTTTCCTCAAATTTCCGAGAATTATTGTGCTCCAACGTTGTTGAGTGGGTGTTAAAATCTTTGAAAATGCAACACAAATATATTTCACTGACTGTACTCCGTCGCAGTCTGTTTGCATCAGAACTGGTTCACAACAAAATTGAAACGCGTCAGTTTAACTGACTCAGTTATTAACACTAATGGCCGAGTGAAATCAGCAAATCGAAAAAGTGGGGCCGTCATCAATCTTTCAATTGTTGTTTTGAGAATGAGTTTTTCGCAAAGAATACGGTTCAAATCTCTGAATTGGTACCTTTAATTCTGAATTTTCTAATAATTCAATCATATCCCCTATTCACACTTTTGTGACTATCCCGGCCCTGGTTAGGAAACGTAGTGTGTTTTTAAGTAGTAGGGCCGGGATATTCACAAAAGTGTGAAAAGGGGATATTGAAACTGATTTTAAAGACAAATTTCCCGATCAAAATTTTTGCTTATTAGAAATTTGGTGAAAATCGCGACCACTCCCTCGAATCATAATGCAATTAAACCATATCTATTTTTCACAAAATTGTAGCAAAATCAGCTATATCAATCCAGCCCCGAGGCGAGAGACTCGTATGAACGCAGAATAATTTTTTTGACTCAGCAAATGTCGTGATTTAAGGGTCCTCGGTTGATTTCCAGATTTATATACCAAATTTTTGATAAGTTAAGAAATGGCTACATTTTTTAAATATTTTGGTGTCTGAGGAATAGAAAAAGTTTTGAAGTATACAGTTTTGGTCGTAAATGTTTTCTCTTAACTTTTTCTATGAAAAATACAAAGTTTGGATCTATTAGTATACCATAAATCAACCTTTTTTAATGCAAAATCAAATGATGAAATATTTCGTTAATTTGCATTTACCTTGTATTGCTTATTTTCGCGCACGTACTTTTCATAGCAAAAGATAGGCATTTTATTAACTTAAAATCGTGGGTTACTCGAGTTAATCTCGTGATGTTTTCGTCTTCCTGAGAATTTGTATCATCGGTAAATTGAGTCAATCGCGAGAAAGACAATTTTGAAGGTTTTAACACCGCATTGTGAATGTTTGCTGTCATAGACATTCTTATGTGAGATAATTCTGTATGACACTGATCGCCAACCAGTTTCTCCAAATAACATACCTATTTATTATAACTTTTACTGTGGTTGAAATAAAAGGTTGATTTATTCAGATATACTGGAATTTAAAATACCAGACATTTGCCTCTATAACAGTAGAGCCCTTGTAAAGGTATAAAACATCTGAAAAGATTTAGTTTTTCTATGAAGGGAATATTGTGCAAAATGTTTATTGTTGAGTAAAACTTTAACGTTTTTAAGAATTTATAAATGGTCGACCAATTTGTTATATGTATTACGGTAGTATGATTGATAATTTAGGATTATTTGATATTATTATGGTTATTTGTTATTATTGATTCACAGATTAGGTGTAATCAAAACCGGAAAGTTAATGAGCAAATTTTTTTTTTAATTAACAAAAATAATTGGGAAAAATGAGCAGCAAAGGCGTTTGAATTTTCATTGTAAAATTGGTTGTACACAATACAAAAATACTTTTTATGCAAGTTAGACTTTTTTTCTCGAAAATAAGAGTTGAAGAATAAATTGATGATCTTTTTCAAATTACCTTTTTTTTAATAATAAAAATTTTGCTACAAAATTTTTGACATTCTGCGACAATCAAAGAGTTTCTCACCAAACATCTAGGATATTTGGGTTAAAACTTCTGACAATTGTTATAATTTGATTTTTTCCTTTTTTTTCTGACAATTTTCGAATAATGAAAAGAGATAACATTTTTAGAAAGTTTTAGGAATAATTCATTTTTGCTTATATTTTTGTATACAATTTGAAAGGTTGTTCATTTCTGAACATTGTTTTCGGGTAATTTGAGTTTTTTTTTCAGAAATTTTGTCAGAAAATTTTGTCACCAATTTTAGAACAGTTTTATTTCGGAACATATATTTTTGTAAATTGTATTGGTTTTGTGTTAAGTTTCTTTTGAAATTCAAGAAAAATTATGCTTTCAATGATTTTTGAAAAAATTTAATAGTTGTTTATTATTTATAAATTATAAGTTTTCAGGGATTTTGTGGAACATTTAGCTTCAGAACAATTCTTCGTTACTAATAACAGTAGTTTGTGTTCATGAATTTTTTCATGAATAGAGAGAATATCTTCTTAAGGTTTGTTGTGTTAATATGGTTGAGTGCATTTCCAGAAAAATAAAACTCTGATCCATGAAGAAAAAACTAGTTAAACCATAATTTCATGTCACACTGTAATTTTCACCGTTATTTTTTCTGTTTATTTCGTTAAATACAGGGGATGACTGTGAATTTTTGCTTTCAAAGACATTCTCATATAAGATTCTTTGATGAAAGAAGATTGTAGTTGAAATAAAAGTTTGATGTATTTAGACTTATTATGAGTTTTAAAATGAAACATTCGTCTCTTTTTCACAGTAATTAAAAAGACTTTTTATTCAATATAAGGTATGAAAATACGATACATTTTTTATCTAGAAGTGCCTCAATAACAAACAAAAAATTTTGTTTTCGAATTCACGATTTTATTCCTTTAATTTTAGGATGACTATTCAACATTTTAAATCTAAAGATTGTCATATCAAGTTATGAGTTGCACTTAACGAATCGAATGTTTAAATTTCAAAATAAATTTATGAAAATTAACGCAAATTATTGAGGATGCTATGGAGCAAAACTATCTATATTCTGAAAATTCTTTGATTTTTTATTCTTATTTTATCAGACAATCTCGGCGAATGAAAAAAAAAATAAGTTTTTTATCACTTTTTTCAGTTGATCCGATCCCCTCATCAAGTAAGTATTAAATGCTTGAGTTTTGTGACTTTAGTTCAGCGTTGAAAATGATATATCCTTTTAACACACTAATGTTAATATCCCGGCCCTGATAAGCAAACGTGGTGTGTTTTTAAGTAGTAGGACCGGGATATGTACAAAAGTGTGATAAAGGGATATGGTGACATTGTAGTTTTGCCATTTCTATCATGTCAAAAATATAACAGTTAATAAATACTAGTTATGATGTTATGTTTGACATGTTATAAAATAGCACCA
Organism: Oikopleura vanhoeffeni; assembly: GCA_004367855.1. NCBI lineage: Eukaryota > Metazoa > Chordata > Appendicularia > Copelata > Oikopleuridae > Oikopleura > Oikopleura vanhoeffeni. The sequence continues at coordinate 133,215 of SCLH01001396.1, forward strand.
AATTAAAAGGCGTGGTTCAGTTATTATAGTAGCATTAGGATTTTACTGATCCGAGAGATGACAGCAAAATATGTATGTTGCGTAAGAATCAGTCTATTTATAAGTGAAATTTTTAATGTGAAACTAATTATTTTTAATCTACAGCCTGAGTTTTTTTAATCGTTACTTTTTTATCTTCCGGTGAACAGACAGACAAAATCTAAGCCTAAAGAAAGTGTATTGTGACTGTCTAGTCATCAGAAGAAAAATAATGATAATTCAAATTTTGCTATATTAATGTTGGATTTTATTCATAACATGAAGTTCTATGATATCACAGTGAAAAAAATTGGGAGTCTTGAAAATCCAATGATATTTAAATGTCAAATTGTGTATAAGAAATTGACTATGATGTTCTCGAAGTTTTTCGTCGTGAGTTAGGACAAATTTTTGCCGTCAGGAATTTTTTCCGGAAAAGTTAGCTGTTTAGTTTTAAAATGATGATAAAAGCTCTTAGTTTAGATGTGTGTATAATCATTCTAGGATTCTGATAACCTTGCACATATGTTAACCAATGATTACATAACATAAAGTAAAGATTACCCTATATAAAGTAACGATTGCAAAATATTATGTTTTCTGGAAGTTCCTTTTATATGTTATATATAAAGGAACTTGTTTGCTAGTTTGTAGCAAATAGTTTTTATCGTTAAATTAACTGTAAAGTTTGCTCACCAGACAAGCCTATCAAAAGTTCTTTTCAGTCAAATAATGATATTTCAAATATCATATTTGCCTTTCAAATAATTAAGTCTTCAAGAATTCTCGTCTAGAACATCTTCATTCTGAGAAATTTAACAAATGAAAAAAAATATTATAGGTGTGAGTTTTTTAAATGGACTCTTCGTTATAGAGGACTCTCCTTGGTCGCTTATCAATTTAATTCAAATTAAATATGCACGAAAAATAGGCGTTCAATTTTAGAATTTCTGAAATAATTTTTAATTTATTTGAAGATTCGATTTTAGAACAGATTTTTCAGGCTGTCGGACCGTTTTTTGTCTGAAATAGTATGATACAAATATAATGCTTAAACTGGAGGTGACGTGCCGATGATGTGCAAATAATAAATTGAATAATGGGAAATAATCTACGAACTATGAAAAACCTTTCCTTTTTGAGTGAAATAATTATATAAGGACAGGATCCATTATGGGCTATTTTGAGACTCCTGATTGGTCGTTATTTTCTTATTTTTTCTGCAAACAGTCCAAACTTTTTTTTTATATATATAACCATGTTTCAAGGTTCAAACTTTCTTTATTACAACTCTGTCCTCATAGTGAATTTTCAAAAAGTTTTCACGTTTCTGAATATCAGCAATCAAAAGCCACTTTTCCGTTTATATTAAATTGAGAATCAACCATTTTGGATCATTTTTGAATTTTCGTCATTATTTCCTCTTTTTAATATTATTCTTATAGAGATTAGAAAACTATAAATAGAACATTTTTGAAATTTCAGCTCTTTAACGCATTTTTTAGGAAATTATGTTTCATTATTTTTGGGGACTATCGAGATGATTTGTTTCTCCGGAATATGTTTTGGATTTCCATTTATTGAATATATAATGAAAGATGAAGGAATCTTTGGTCAAGAAGAGTGCGAGGGTTTTGATGAGCAGACTTCTACGGTGCTGTGTGAAAGTGCCCTAAAACAGTATAATACAGTTTTCACAGTCGGCGTTATGACAAGCGTAAGTTGATCAACTATCAGCAGATTACCGTTGTCTAGCATTTTTCTTGATCTTAAACTTGAGTACAGCATTATTTTATTATCTCAAAACTAGTAAATGGTCTCTACATTTTCTGTAGTGATTAAAATTGATCCCAGTTTTTTCGTGTATTATGTTTTGTTCTTTAATAAGTAGTTATTATTAAAATGCACCGGATCAATTTTTATGTTTTAAAAACACTTAACAATTACGAAATTATTTTTGAAGCATTTCGTTTCAAAATGAAGTAAAAAAATAAGTTCAGATACAATCCAGTTTTTATTGTGACTCCCGTGGATTCGATATGATCTTATTGTTATTTAATCCCTATCCGTTACGAAATGAGACTTTTTAATCCTGACCCCAACATACGTTGATTCTTATTTTTTCGTAAATTGAAAGAAAATACATTACGCTTTAAAATTCAAACAATAGCAGTACTTTTTTCACGCTTTAGATCCAACTGTTTTTGAGGAAGGGGCTTTTATTGGTCTTTGTTGCGTCATAAACCTAATGAAAAACTGAACTTTGAATATACTTGCTGTAGTTGACTCAATTTGCTCCGTAGAAAAGAAAGACTGGAAAAATTAATCATCATATTC
>SCLH01001397.1:0-31396 GCA_004367855.1 Oikopleura vanhoeffeni
CATAAAATGTGTTTTCAACGCGCGAGAGCAAGTCGCAAAAAAATAAATTTATTTTATTAAAAATTAAAAACGCTGACAAAAGAGAATCATCACAACTCAAGAGATACGAAGACATCTGAAAGATTATAAAAAAATCAACGAATTTTTCAAGTGTAAGAAAGGTAATATCCACCGGAAACTTCGCAAAAAATCGAAAAATTGCGTAAAATGGGGGATAATGAGGACGGTAACGCGCGGGAGCCGGAAATTAAAGAAGACGATTTGCTACCTCAAACTCAATGTCTGTCTGCAGTCGTCAAAAAGTATGCTGAAGTTGGAATTCCCAGACGAACATCTATCATCCAGCCAAAAACTAGTCGAACAAAAATGGGACTGAAACAGTTCCCGAAACTAAATGGGATCAACCTAGTCACTGGTCGATGCCCTGCTCAAGATATGTTGCAGGAAGATTTCAAAAAAACACCTACTATTTGGAAAATTTGGCCAGATGATGAGCCAAATCAAGATATTGAAGAAATGACGTCACAAATTCAAATTGGTTTTGCACGTGTTTATCCACTTTCGTTAATACTGGAAATTCCATTGGGGAGAGAAAGGGATAGATTTTATAACGACATCAGAATTGCATGCCTCCAAAATGAAATTACCTATGATAGAGATGCGTCCTTCTCTACTTTTACGCTGATGTGTAACAATTTAAGAGGTTATATTTTCTGTATAAAACAATTCCGACAGCATATGCATCCGCTAGACCCAATTTTCGATTTTAAAGACTGTGAACTATTCCACTTCGCGATGAGTATCAGAAAGATATTCAATAAACAGCTCTCAAGATCTGAATTTGTAATTGAAGTAAATTATGATGTCGATTTTACAGACCTATTCAGTTATGTGGCGATTTACAACCAAAAAATCAGCGAAATGGCATATAATCGGTGGGTACACGGTTCCCTTAATCCAGATCGGGGCCCTATCGAAGACCTTCCCATCCCTGACTTTAAAAACTATGCTTTATTAATAAGCCAAAACTATAACGGAAGTGAATCTGATTATAACGCCTGGATGCGCCACTGGAAAGCATCTGATGACGAATTTTTGACGGGCTACAATATCAAAGCTTACGGCTATGATATTAGTCAGATTACTCCAGCAATTAAGAGTTTCGTCAATCACAGGGAATATGAGGTCATAAAAGAAATTCGCACAGGAAAATCACAAAACAGTGAAGAAATTGGCGTGATTCGCAATATAGTAATTTCACGTGCAGCTGACCCCTATAGACGCCGAGAAAATAAAAATCCGCCAAAAAATATCGATCACGAGAATCCACCTGCCCAAGTTATTAATTCACCAGTTTTTTTTGCGCCAAAAAATGTTAGCAATGCAAACGACCTCAATAACCAAATTATTAATGATATGCGTTTGGCCTCCGGCAGTTTCATAGAAAAAAGTGAAACACAAAAAGTAAAAATGTCTGACGCAGAAATTTCCTTTTCAAATCAATCTAGATTGGGAACAAATGTAAATAATTCTATGATTGAAGAAGATTCTACTCAATCAACAAATTCGTCAGTACATCTCACCACATCATTTAGAGCCTTTAAACAACATTCTACAAAATTTAAAAACCCGAATTTGTCTCTTCCCACCACGTCCCGATCATTTAACAGTAAAAAACGTACTCCACTTCAACCTACACCACCCTACAGACTACCTAAACCGCTCGTAGTTGGTACGCCTACACTTTCTTCTACACTCAATTCGAACAAAAGTACACCGCCAAAATCTGCTACGAAGAAAAAAGTGAAAAAAGTTAGAGCTGATTTTATGCGATCTTCTGATAGAAAATTGAGATCTAAAAACACAGATCAAGATTTAAAAGAAGTGGCAGTTATTTTGTTTGAAAAAACCAAAAATGGTGCAGAAGATCAAATCACTTTATCATCTCGTAACAGAGACAAAAATGATAGTGACCAGATGTACACACCAAACTTTGAGGAATTACCAGACCTCGAAAAAGTTCAATTAATTGATGAAAATAAAAAAATTGTGGCCGACAGTGAAATGAGTGATTTTACACAAAAAAATTCAAAAAGAAATCGATCGCAGATTGGCTCTCCTGGACCTTCAAAAGATGATACAAAAGCTACAGATGATACTCCAGTAAAATCATTTGATAACATAGCTAATACACCCAAAAAATCGAAAGTTGTTTCTAACCCAATACCATGGGCAGATGAACTAGCAATTAAAGGGATATTTCAAAGTACCCCTGGCTCGAAAATTAAACCAGTCTTCACTTCGCTCGAATCTTCAGAGTTAACCGACAAAATGCTGACATCAAAATTTTCCGCAGAAAATATATCTAGAAGTCACGCTGCAACTCCACAGCCAACGAATCAGAATGAAGCAGACAAAGATACTCTGAAAAATATTGGTAAAAATTGATTTGATGGCGGCCGGCCTAAATTTTTGAAACCTGTTGCAAAAATTTCTAATAGTGTACACAAAAATCATCACACAATTATAAAAAATAGAAACTTCCTACTCAATACAAAAAAAGCACATAGGGAAAAATCGACCACAATGAGAAAATCCAGAATACAGCACCTAAGAAGAATATTGAAAAAATTTAAAAAAATAAGATGTGCTATTGCCAAAAAAATGCTGACATTCAACAATTCTCAGCTCAACCAATTGTCGTCATTTTCATGCTTCATCAACTGTAAAAAAGTTTTGCCTGTAAATAAAATCAGTAACCCAAATCTGATGCCAAAATCAATCGCAGTTGAAATTTATGAAAATTTGTTAAAAGTGCTTTCGGTGATTTTTGAGACGGGTTTAATTCATGTACCACTTGATAAAAATGACGCATTATACCAAATTTGGAACGACACACAGCCCGTTCAAATAACAAACGATGATTTAAACACACTTAAAGATATTTATGATGACATTCTACAAAGAGTAAACTTTATAAAAAAATCGCAGCCGGCTAAGCCTTCACTACAAAAAAACGACCAATTTGATTCTTCTAACTCCGATTGTGAAAGTGCTAAGTTTGACATCTCCCTAAATGACTCTTCAACAGAAAATATTCGCACAACATTCCCGAACGAAAGTGAAATGGATATAGCGGATTGTCTGATAAAAAACGATGTGAATCTTACTTTTGTTAATCCATATGATTCTCCCGCTGATAATAGTCACACCAAATGGAAAAAATGCGATCCATTTCAAGAAAATATCACATGGCACGATAATAAAAATGTAGTAAAATACAAAAAGTTTGATGATAATGTGATTCCTGCTGTTACTATTCAAGACGATGAAAAAAATACCAATATTAAAATTTCCACGCTGAAAATTGGGATTATAAATTTAAGATGTATAGATATGATAGGAGACAATAAAAACATGTTCGTTGATTTGGTCCTACAGTTACCAGATGTCGACATTTTCTGTATATCAGAAATGCTATACAATCAAAAAATTAACCCACAAAAAATCCCAAGTGGTTTTATTATTTACTTCAACACAGATGTCGGCAAAGTTTCCAGCGCATTTTTGATTAGTGAAAAAATTTTCAAACAATGTAAACTATCAAGATATAGTAGTCTTATAGTAAAACTTTCACTACAATTTGGACCGAAGTTAACAGATAAAATGGATTTATTTACTACATACAGATCTCCTACAAATCGAGCTGACAATCATATGGTTATTCAGCACAACTTCAGTAATTACGATGAATATTGTAATCATTATATCGATTTTTTCGACTATTTGGACGGTTCAAGTAGCTCATTGCTAGTGGGTGACTTGAACTGGCATATTGATGGTATGACAAATGGTAAAATAAGATACATGGAGAAAAAAATAAATGAGAAATTTTCAGAAACCACACTCATTAATAAGTGGTTAAAGAAACCATCATTTATTTGTCGATCTGGAAAAGGTAGTTTTTTGGACGTCTTGATCCAGACAAGCGATATTTCACTTACAAAACTTGAGGTATTCGACCGAAAAGACTTTGTGGGTCTCTCTGACCATCAAATTGGAATTTTTACAATCCCCTGGTTATTTTTTAAAAAAATAAAAAAGGAAATTTGTGTTAGACCAAAACTACACAAATATATCCCGTCCTTTGAACTGCGATATTTAAAAAAATCTTATGAAGAGCATGATATTTTTATTCCGAAAGATTTGAAATATACTACATTATACAAAATGTTAAAAAATATCCAAAGTGAAGATGAAATGAACATATCTACACTTCTACGGAAAAATTGTTGGGAACCTTCAGATGCTACAGAAGCCTACAGTATAATAAAAAACTTAGCTGAATCTGTGACTCCATTGACGACAAAAATATTGAAAACTGGAAAATCTGCAATTAAAAAAACACAAAAAAGATTGAATTTAGAATCAGAATCATTTCATATATTCAATCAATATAAAGCTGCTGGATTTGCTAACACGACTATAAAACATATGCCGGACATTATAGACGTGAAAAAACGTTTGAAGAAAGAAATACAGTGTTCAATTCGAAATCATTGGACAAAAGCAATTAATAATATGGCCATTGAACAAAAAATGGATTGGAATATTATTCGAATCTACCACAATGTAGATATATCTATACCAAAAATCCTTCAACCAAACGACCTAGCCAAACACTTTTTAAAGTTAAGCTACGACTACACTCCAAGAAATATTAAATTAGAAAAAATACCTAACAATTTCGACGATAAAAACAAATTCACATTTGAACTGCCCATCACCCCAGCTGGAAAAAATGTTTTAACTTCATTAGAATTAATCTACAGAAAAAATAAAAACTCAAAATTTAGTACAGGAGAGGACGGTATATCCTTAAATCTACTACTCCTTATGAGCCCTCTTCACTGGACAATGCTGGCAAAATTAATCACTTCACTCCTAGAAAACGGAAAATATATGGAAAACTTTAGAAAAATAAGATGCATTCCATTACACAAAAAAGGAGAAAAAAATAACGCGTCTAATTATAGGCCACTTTCTATATGTAGCTCTATAGCCAACATTATGGAAAAAGTTATGGCACGTCAAATTTCCTTCTTTGCAGAAAAAAATGCAGTTTTTCATATGGATATGATCGGATTTCGAGCGGGTCATAATGTTGGCCAGATGGTAAACTCCGTTAGACAAGAAGTTTTCGACGGTCAGAAAAAATTTGGAGTAGTTACACTCACAGATTTATCAAATGCCTATGGCAGCACAGACATGCCGATAATTATGAAAAAAATCTCTAAATTTTTCAATAATTCGGCACTGATGGCAATAAGAAGCTTTTTGATCCAACCCTCCATAAAAGTAGAAATAAATGGTAAAAAATCGGTATCTTTTGACAGCGCTGATAGAGGTTATGGTCAAGGTAGTTGCCTATCATGCACAATGTTTCTACTATTAATGACCCAGTCGCATAATTTAACACAAAAATCTAGGAATTTTTCCTACGCTGACGATAATCAGATAGTGTCAACTGGGGACATTATGGAGGAAGTATCAGCTGAAGCGAATAGTGCAGCTCAAGCATTTGCGGATATGTGTTCAGATTTGAATATAAAGGTTAATTATAAGAAATCATTCTTTAATATCATTAAAATGGATCGCTCTAATAAAAAAATGAACTGCTCAATTTCAATGGATGGAAATATTTTAGAATCAAAAACTACTATGAATATGTTGGGTATTCATATGGACAACGAGCTTAACTTCACACCCCACGCGTCACATCTAACAAATGCCATGAGAAAATATAACGGCTTTATAGCTGGGATGCTGAAATATACTGGCCCAAAGTCTGTGTCACTTATGTCCAAATCCTTCATGAATGGGAAATTATCCCACGGTTTGGCTTATATCCCGTTTTTTAAAAGTGCACATTATAAACAATGGCAATTTCAAGTTAACAAGTTGTTAAATAAAAAATTTACAACAAAAGATGAAAGGAAAAAACTCAAAGATTTCCACTTGATGCCGCAGTATATACTACTATATAGGGCTTTCTGTATAAATTTTACAAATCTACATAGAATGGCTCAAATGTCAAGAATGAATACCATCCTATCCACAGCATACCCAATCTGGGAGTTCGAAAAACTAATAAGCTGTTTTTATCAGCCAAATTACGGGAAAACACGGAATGAAGAAACAATCCCGTTTTTCAAACCAATTCGATCAAATGTGATAGAAAACCAGCGCACCATCACCACTGCCCCTATGATATGGTCAAAAGAGTTTAATCGTCTACCTTCAAAAATTAGATCTACAATTGGTACTAAGTATTTCGGTGATAATATAAAAAAATATTATAAAAACCGTTGCCAACATCAAGAACATACACTTATGCTCTGCGATGGCTGTAATAATACAACAGATATTTATCAAAATGACGCAAAAATAAAAATCTACAATAACTTATGGTCAAAAGAAAATTTAAACGAAAAACTAAAATTCGACAAAAGACTTCAAAATTGGTATAAGGGCCAAGAATCCGGGAAAAAAGTGCTAATGTATTTAGAAGAAAAGGACATAAATAACCACTTCCATGACTCTAAACTACACGACTGGCTAAAAGAAAAAGGATGGCAGATTTGCAGAGCTAGAAGAGCTAGAAAAATTCAAGGCCGAAAATATTTCAACACTAAAAAAATGGATAAACTCCTCGATGATACAACAAAAGTTATAAAAAACACAACTAAGGATTAAACCTTATAAAAAAATAAAAGGTACAAACCTTTATCAAAAATGAAAGGAGAAACCTTTTTAAAAAATGAATATCGCCAAAAGGAAATAAACCTTATAAAAATAAATATATTGGCCAATGAGTGCTGATTGCGCGAGAAACTCAAAATGGTTGCCAGCAAATCTTAAAGATGTCAAATTGTTCAAATCAAGTGAGGAGTATCAAAATACGGGAACGAGTCAATACCCCAAAAGAAGCTCAAAAACAAAAATTATCAAAAAAACAACCATCCCATCAAAATTTTGTCAGTTAAGAGTGTACATATATCTTATTCTATACAAATGTGTTGAATGTATCCATATAAGACAAAATAGGGACAAAATTTGCCGTTCTGCCTTTTGACAGGTTCTGATAGGTCGGTTTACTTTTTAGCCGATTTACACTTTATAGCCGATTTACTATTTAACTATTTTTGCTATCAATGTAAAAACTTTTTTTAAAAAACTATACCAATTTTTTTGGAAAAATAATTACAACAAATGCGGTTTTTGTAGAAAAATAAGAGATAAATTGTGTGAATACCCTGCGATTTAAAACAAAAAAGTCTAAATTTTTACAAATAAATGTCAGAATCGACTACATATATTTTCAGAAACAGAATTATTCGAACGAGTTTACTGAATGACTAATTTTTTCAAGATACCCTAAAAATGTTTTTGTGGAAAATCAGAAAGTAGACTACTTTCGGGGCTTGCCTCTTGTTGATTTTCTCTTCTTTTTTGAAGACCGCTCGTTTGAGGCACTTGGTGCGTTGGGATTTGCACACGAGTCGTTCGAAGTTGAAAGCGTCTGCTCCGGGAGAGATTCTTCGTAATCTGGAGAACTACACCCATTAGGGGTCTCAAACACCTCGCAGTTAGCATTTCTCAGAACAGGCTTGTTAGACAGCAATCCGCTCGTCCGAGGTTTTTTGAAAGGATTCATGGGTCCTTTGATAAGGGACTCAGATGGGGCTGGAAGGTTGCCATAGTTGTAATGGGGAGTTTGAAACGGTTCAGAGAAGCCATTTGGGTCTGGTGTACCTACATAAACGATTAGTGAAATGTCAACAAATGTGATTGGTTGGAAGAATTCCTTAAAATGACTCGGTAGAAATCAATAAGTTTATTATTTTCTTAACTGATTATGTATCATAAAGAAACATAATGTTTTTTATCAAAAATTATAATTGACGACCAGTGACCGCTAATTAAGCAGTAAATATTGTGTTGGAAGACAACTCCAAATTCTATTTGCAAAGTACTTATGTAGAGTGAGCTAGAAACTGGAAACAACTGGAAATTTATAACCGGTTATTTTATAGCATTAACCAACCAGTTTTATAAAATTTATAATCATGAATTTTTTTGGAAAATGAAGGAGAAGTATGCCTTGTTTTGCCGGTAGAAGTTTTTTTTGTTTTTGAGTATCTTTGTAGAAAATTATAAATTGTTTACCTCTAAAATTTCGAGTCACAGATTGTCTATTGAGAGCTGAGAGCGTAGGTGTTGCTTGAACTTCAGTGGAATTCATTTCAGGGCCAGAATCATTTGGACTACTGGGTGATCCGCATAACTCTACAGTCCGCTTATAAAGGGATTTGAGTGGTGGGGCGATTTCATCTAGACAAGTCAGAGTGGGTAGCACTGAAGTGTCGCTTGAGAAATTGAAGTCAGTATGCTCAGGAGTTAAAAATGCACCACTATTTGTACTTTCTGTCGTAGATGCCTGATTTCGAGCTTCATAATCTACACCCCGATAAGAATGGCGATCAGTAACATGCTTGATGAGTTGATGCACGTTGAACTATAAAATTAAAAATAAAATATCAATCGTAAATTGAATAAGCTTTTTATGTAAAGTTTTCATTTGAAATTTTTTTTCCTAAAAAAAGTTTAAAGACTTTTGCTAGAAAAGAGAATAAAAAGTAAAAACTGGATGAAATAAAATGTAGAATCATATCAAAATTTTGAAAAATGACAACTTCCCCCTAGTTTATTGAAGTCGATATGACAAAATATGTATATAAAAGTACCCACACCCAAAACCCACAAAACATCCTCCCCAGTAAATGTTTTTTCCAAAATAAGAATGAAACATTTATATGTAAATAATAAGTTTCTAACATCTCCCCACCCCAACCTACGCATAAAAACCCCCTGAGTAACTCAAAACATATATTTAACGTAAATATAAAGAAATCAAATCTAAAAACATATGTTTTTCTGTTTTTTTGAATAAACTTATAAATACCGTTGAACGCTTCAAATTGAAAAATTGTTTATGTTATCAAAATTGTGGTAAAAATAATTAAAGAAAATATGACATTTTTTTGAGTTTTTTTCTCATTTTTTGGAATCATGGTGATTAAATGAGATTAATTCCAAAAATAGCGCATTTAGTGACAGAAATATAAAATTTTTTTATGCCAACCTGTTCATGACCATGAGTCGATTGAAAGCTGGCTACAGCTAATGCGGCTGCAGACAGTGCGCTGTCTGACATTCTATATTGACTTTGTCCGGAGTTGAAGCTATCTACCCCGTGATAGTCCAACAAATTTTCAAGTTTGTCAATCATTGATTTATTCAAAGGATCGACATCTGTGGCAACATCGTCTAAATGAGACATGTTCGACATAAAAGATTCGTCACCGGAAGCATTTTTGCCACCATTTTTTAGATATTCAAACGGTGCATGTAGCCCAGATATATCTAACTTTAGGACAATATCCTGAGCCATCGCTCCAAAATCCAGGAGTTTCTAGAAAATTTGGTTTTTTTACAATATAAGATTAATTTTTAAAAAAAAGAAAGTAAAAATATTATTAAAATCTGCTTATAAAACTGATTAACGTGAAAGCTTTGTTAGGAATTATAGGCAGACTTATCTAAAAATGTCCGACAAAATGTTTTTTTAAAAAAACGTGAAGTTAGTCAAAAATACCGTGAAGATTTTTTTGTACTTTTTTATGACGAAAATATTGGGTTGTTAGTTTATTTCAAAAAAGTATGATGATCTTACGGCTTGACAACTTGGAACGAGACACCCCTCTTTTATCTGCTCAAAAACTCCGCTGAACTTCGACCCTGATTTTTTGCTCTTTTTCCCGTCTTTCGACGTTACTGAACCACCCGCCCATTGCTTCATCAGACAATCGGCAACTAATTGGGTTTTCTCATCACGCATCTTCAATAAAAATGAAAATGATGATAGTAATCGATTGTCGTTGAGGATTGATTCCAGCTTTGGTACGGCAGTAGTGACGCCAGACTTGACGGCAGTAAAATCAGCGTGCATCTGAAAAATCAAAATAATGAGGAATATTAAATAATGGATAAAAAACATAGCATTATAAATAGGGAAAATCTTTTTTGGTACCCTTTTATATTTTATATACAAAAAATCATGAATGAAAAATATGTGATTTTTTTAGGGAAGTTTCTATAAAAAAAATAAAAATAAATTAATATAGAAAATTAGAAATTCTGTTTTGTGTGAAGTATTAAGACTAGAAGTAAGTAATGCCCTAAAAAAGTGAGAAATTAATTGTACTCTTTTGAAAATTTTTTTATATAAAAAAACAGGTTTAAAACTTTATATAAAAACCTTAGCAAACGCTGATGATACGAAAGATATCAAATTTTGTACATCGTTTCCACTGCTTAAATAAAGCGCTTGTAGTCGTACTGAAATTTCATCTACATCTAAAACGCTGTCAAAATCCTGTATAAAGACAGGATCATTGACGTTTTTTGGAAAGTGAGCATCTTGAAGTTTCTTTAAGTCGGCGGGGAGAACCACATGAAGCTGATATGACTGCTGAGTGTTTAGTCCCAAAAGTTGAATCAAAACTTTTTCACGGACTTGGTAGCGATTCGGAATGTCGAAGGACCCTAAAAATGATAAAATAAGAAATCGGGGTAATGTCAAAAATTTAAGAAAAAGTTATCATAATACATAAAATCTGTACGCCCTGTTGTTTTAAAAAAAAGAACAATGAAAATTTTTTCATGGAATCTTTTCTTGGAAATCTGGTAGTAAATTTACATACCAGTACTACTTTCAATAAAGTTGTTGGGTGGTTCCAAAGAATCCATTAGAAGGTCTTCAGCATCGCCAGTGCTTGAAATAGCCAGATGATTCCAGAAGGGAGATCGTACCAAATGTGAGCCCATGTTATGATATCGATCATGTATTTTGTCCAACTGACATAAAACAGAGCATACATCACCTAATTGATCCGCTAGTGCAATGTCAAACGACGTATTCCCCATTAGAGCCTAGATAAATAAGTTTTTTTGTGAATATAATTTATGATGAAATGAGTATTGTAAAACAACCTAATTATTGATTTCGTAGAAAAAATGTTTTATATTTTATTTTTTAGCTTGATTTTGTGGAACGGTTATTTGACTTCTACATATTCTTTTTGAAAAGAAGGTTTGTAAAAAAACATTTCCAAAAAAACATTAACAGTAATACAATTTCAATAAAGATGTAAGTAAGGTGAAGGTTTTATTTTTTTGATAAATGGAAAAGTGATTCGAAAAACTAGAAAACATATGTTTAATATAAATACAAAAAATAATACCCGTACCCATAACACACTCTACCCCCCAAAACTGATAATTTAAGTGTAAATAATTACTTTCACACCCGTAACCCTGAACCTACACACCCACCCCTGTAAATTACTAAAACTAAATATTTAATGTAAATATATAAAAATAGAAAATATAGATATAAAAATTATTTATGAAAATTTTTTTTTAAAAAATGAGCCAAAAATAATAAAAAAGGCTTACGGTTTCGGTGGTTTCAGAAGGCATAATAGACTCAGGCAGAACGGCGAGGGGCCGAGAGGGGAAATCCACGGAACATAATGGCAAGACATTTCGTCTGGAATCCTGAGATAACTGTCGGGCCAAACAGGGATTTTCCTTAGCCTAGAATAAGTGTCGGTTTGAAAGGTTTTTATACATTGTTTTTTTTGAAAAACTGAATTGCAAAGAGGAGACAAAAATTATAAAAAAACGAAATTTTTTTAAGAAAATTATTTTGCAAAAAAGTACTATGTCAAACAAATCAATGTAGAAAACAAATTCAGAAAAACCAGTACAAAATTATTTTTTTTTTCAAAAAATATTTACCAAAGCTAAAAAGGAGGTTTGGCTTAGTCTTAGCTTTCGTCTGAGTTCTAGAGTTTCGTTCATTTTGTTTTGCAAGTCGTTCCATCTGAGATCCTGCATCCGCTTGGCACTGAGTTGCCGGTTTTGAGCGCGCATGTTTGACAAGGTGCTATTGTGCACTTCAGCAGATTCTGAGGCCCGCTGTGTGCCGCCGGGAGCCTTGCCCATGGTACTTCCGGTAGTAAACCCCATACGCAGACGATTCATCCATGTCTTGCGTTTTTCAGATATGGGATTTGGAATCATAGTATCGTATTAAAAAAACAATTTTTACGTACTAAAAATAGAAAAGTAAAATTTTAACAAAACTGAATCTTTTTTATTAAAACAACGATTCGAGTGGACATCTTAAAAACGATGCTAAAAGTGTTTGTAAATATAGAAAAATGGGATGTCAGAATTGCAAATGAGCAAACACAGAAAGTATTGATCTGAGATTGCCAAGTCGTGGTGTAGCCCCTAATTGACAGTGGCGAAAACCGCTGTGTTACTTCGATGTTGAGTGCCGAGCCTCACGTGAACTTTTGGTCCGTTCTAATAGTTACGTTCCTTACACAATTAAAAATATTTTTTTGAAAAAAGTTGAAAAAATTAAAAGACTAAATATAAATTTTTTTGTAAAAAAGGTAAAAAAAGGATTTAATTTTCAGAACAACTCCTATAATTGCAGTTAGCTGGCGCTTTATAAGTCCAAAATCTGGATCTGACGAAATGGGACGATTAACAACAGTACGAATGTCTGCTAGACTGAGACATTTGGTCTGAGTTGTGGCATCAACCATTTCAGCCGTACGACTTGTGACGCATTTTGAGGAGGTTGTTAAGATTGATGTTGAGGGATGCTTTGAGACGGACTCGGGTTCTAGAAATTGAAAAGTAACTTTTAGAAAGAGAAACGAATGTACTCCTATAATTTTGCGATGGGTTTTTTTGTAGAAAAAGACCACCCACATATTTTTTTGTTTTATGAGAGAAGCGAGTTTTCTAAGAAAAACTAATGATTATGTGTTAAAACAACATGTTATAATAGAAACCTGAAAAAAAGAGCTCTTTTTCTGTAAAAATAAAAAAACCTTCAGATGAAGGGGTCCAGGTTGTTGTTATCTCAGGTATAAGCTTCACTACTCTGTTTGTGGAGTCTTGGCTTGGGAGATCGAATGAGTTTTTAAGGGTTGCTTTCAGCCCATAAGTTGAATTGTTGACGACATGAGACATGACGTTTGGTCGAAGGTAATCTAGAAAGTGGAAAAATTATAAAAAAAGTGAAAATCATTTTTTTGAAAAATTATAACAACCTATCACAATGAAATTGTTAAAAAGAGGAAAGGCGCTGTTTCGATCGGAGATTTGTAGAGTTATAAATTTAATTTTTTTGAAAAATGGTTTTTTGATCAAGAAAGATGGTCACATAAGGATTTTTCGATTTATAAGTGATAGAATTAATTGTAATAAAAAAAGGGAATGCTGGTCGACATAGTGATGGGAGGAGAGTCTCTTTCAGTTGAACTACAAAAATACGAAATAAAACGTACTTTAAAATTTTTTTTATGTTATTTATTTTCTATTTTTTCACAAAATATTGGGTTTCAAAGTGGCAACTGGAAGCTCTCTAAACCCAAGACTAGAAGGCCGACTCAAAAATGTGAAAGTTTTTGTAAAACTTAAATCTGGATGATCTAGGGTCCCAGTTACAATCCGATGAAGTGCGCCACATAGGAGCGACACCTGCCGTAAAATCTCAGAAGTCGAGGGGAAGCACAGTTTGCCATTGGTGTTAGTAGCTCTAACATAGAAGTTGCGCAGCGACAATCCGACATTTACATAAATCCTGAAAAGTAGTGTAATTTTTTTTAAAAAAGAATGAAGCTCGACATCCCATATAACGTGGGCGGAAGATATGACTTTTTTTATCATATATATAAAAAAACGGCCCAAAAACTCTCGAAAGCAAAAGTGTCAAAGGGGTTTTTTTAAGTTGAAAAAAGTCCCTTTACAGCCGTTTTTTTGGAATTTTACCTAAAAAGTATTTTTTTAAAAAAATAGAATAAAAATGATATAATAATATCATTTTTTTAAAAAATTAAAAAAGATTATAAATATACTATTTAAGAATCTCTAAAAATATAAAAATATAATGGAGATTTACATAAAAAAACATGTTTTTTCGTCTTTTACAGGTTGGGCAAATATTTTCTCCCATGAAGATATAAAATTACCTTCGGAAAATTGGCGCTCCATGAGTAGTCAGTAGCAAGGCTGTTTCGGGAGTGGACAGTGACATCTGAGCAAGCTGCATCAAACCATGGACGATAGATGTCGTTTTATGCCAATCCTAAACAAAAATTGAAAGTTTTTTTGCAAAAATATAGTATGAAAGAGAGCCCTCTTCTTACTAAAAATGAAATGATTATTTTTTTGGTAAAAATTAGAAAACATAAATGAATTAATAAATAATATGTATATTTAGAGTAATCTGTTGGGTTCATGAAAATATCACCCAACAGCTATCTGATATGTTTTTTGATTTTTAGAAGGGGTTTCTTTGGGGAAAGGGAGTAGATTATCAGGAAAAGAAAATCTCAAATAAAGGATAGTATGATAGTCTCCTTTTTCAAAAAGGGGATAGTAGCTATCCTTTTTTTGAAAAAACATGTAGACGGTTTTTTCTATGTTTTGAAAGGGTGGAAACAATTTTACGAGAAAGGGGGTTGTTTTTTGAAGGATTGTTGCTTACCCAACAGTGATGAAATGACCGGTAATCTCCGGTGTCTGGATCAAATAGGCTGAGCACTATGGTTCCAAACAACTCTGCAAAATCGAAAGCACATCGAGGGGGGAGAGTTTTACCCCATTTGAAATCTGAATCCCAACCGAGAGCCCATAAATTACTTGGCCGGTCCAATACTGGTAGGTGTACTACTACATCTATTAATGAAGACTCAAGCATCTGTACTACTCGAATATCAATAGGATCAAGAGTACAGGTTGGTGAAAGTAATTTGAGTGAAAAACGGGCATCACCTCTGATCAATTCCCCTGCGTTATTGAACAAGCGGTTACCGTCTAGTGTCAAATATTTAAGGGTGATAACATTTGATATAGGCCAACCCAGTACTTCCTTTTGGACAAGATTGTCCATTGAGCGTGCAATTACAGGATTAAAAACGAATGCACTCATACAGCGGCATGCGATAGAACCACCTAAAAATGATAAAAATTTATTTATTTTAAACCAATTTGGAACTATCTTTGCTGTTTTATGAGATGTAAAAACTGGACGTAGTTTTCTTGTTTTTTCTTTGGAAGGATTAAAAATATCAAAAAAATATAAAATGTAGCAAAAAAATGGAGATTTTTTTGATTTCATTGCTAGATTGACTCATGTCAGAAAATATGATGTTTTTAGTTCTCCCTTGGGGTGTGATTTGTAAGAATATTTTTTATATATAAATTATGTAGCCCTGGGGAGTGATTGAAAAATTTGCATATGATAATGAGTGGTAGACATTGGGAGACAAACTTACTAAATAAATGGTCACGTGGTACTCTGGGGTCTTGTATAGGTGCACCCGCACAATTGACATACCCAACATATGGTGCACGTGGTGGTGTTGAGCTGATTGATTGGTCACTGTTTAGACTTGTGTTGGCGGAACATTCAGACGGGCTTAGTGGTACGTCCTTGTTATCAATTCGCTGACGTTTTCCTAGAAAAATGAGATTTTTTTGGGAAGATTAACGCTGATTATAGACGATA
Organism: Oikopleura vanhoeffeni; assembly: GCA_004367855.1. Lineage (NCBI taxonomy): Eukaryota > Metazoa > Chordata > Appendicularia > Copelata > Oikopleuridae > Oikopleura > Oikopleura vanhoeffeni. Next base: position 15,722 of record SCLH01001397.1, read on the forward strand.
TGTGAATACTGATTATCCATAGTTTTTTTTGGAAATAAAAATTCTTACAAAAAATTAGAAAAGTCCCTAAAAACTATACCCTCAACATGAAAAAACTGAGATTGATGCCCTTGTACGTCAGGGAGGTAAAAATTTTTTTTGAAGACATTATCTTCTTTAATAAAAACAGTACTTGACAATGATAGCAAGTGGATCTTCACTTGTTTTTTTGTCTTTTAAAAAAATTGAAAAGATTGAAAAATAAAAAGCTCATTGTGCTGTTTTTTACCATTTTTTAGTTTCAGCCTTGGATGCTGTACGGGTCCAAGAAAAGTTCCATAGAAACCTGGCTCGAAATCAGTCCGAAAACCGTCATAAGGGAAATAAAACTTATTATCTCGAACTAGACCTTGTACTTTCATGTTTTTTTCTAAAAAGATGGCAAATATTTTAGAAAATTTTAGAAAAATTTTTTTGACACAGATAGATGGTAAAATGAAAATTTTTTCTTTTTTTATTTTTTTGGACAAAAATGAGCAGTAAAAATGCCCTAATAAAATAACATGGATTAAAACGATAAATTATAGATAATAGATCGTTAGAAAGTTTTGTTTGATTAAAAAGGTTGCGTGAATATACTAACGGTACTGCATATCGAAATTAAATATGTCCATGGCGGATAGTTGAGACTGGATTTGCGTTTGATAGAGGTCTACAAAATGATAAGATTTTTTCTGGGAAAAATAATAAGAAAATGTTTGCTATGAAAAATAAAATTGAATAGGTTTTTTTCCTATTTTTTTCAGAAATATAGAAATTATCAATAAAAATACTTTGTCTCTCTACACAGGCCAACTTTGAGTGGTGATGTCTCTAGAAATGTATGGTGGTAATTTGTTTTATTCAAAATGTCATAAAAACGTATATTGTTTTAAAAAAATTAAAAAAATTAAAAAAAGTTTTGATTTAATGTAAATTAAAACAAATGAAGAATGATTCCATTCGGAATTTAAGCTTAGCGAAACAAAATTTAATTGGTGTTTTTAGGCTACTCTATAGATAAATTCTACTCGAAAAATAGTTACGCCAGAAAACACCAATTACTTTGAGCCTGCTTGTTTGAAATTGTTTTTTGATCCATATCTCAACGCAAATAAACCCGCACTACGGAAAAAGGCAATTTGCATAGTTGGAATTATTTTTTTGGACTAAAAAATACAAAACCAAAAAACAATAAATTAATAAACTAAAAAAATAACAACTGTAAATTGCAAAAAAACGTAAGATGTAGGATCTGAGATTTTTTCGACAAACCATATGTAAATAAAAAAATAGGACCAACATAAAGAAATAAGTACAAATAAAACAGGTTTTTTGCTTAAATGTAGAGCAATGTTTGAAGTTTATTTTTTCTGCAGGATGTTCATAAATGAATTGCGTTGATAGATAGGCAGTTTGAGCAAGGAATAAAAATACGCAAAATTAACAAAATAATTTTTAGACATTCCCAGCGACTTATAAAAAAATACACACAAAATACACGCATAAAAAGGTGAGAATACGAAAAAAACGATTTTTAAAGACAATAAAGCAAAAATGAGTTTACATTCTCAAGATGAAGGTATCATTGTTTCTATTTTTAAGATGAACTTAAAAAGAGAGATCGATAGCTCTTATTGTTTTTATGATTTATTATTTTGCATTTCTACACATAAAAATTGTGTTTTTTTGAGTAATGAAGGAGTTGTAAATCCTTTATGGCAGAAAACAAAAATAGAAATAATGATAGGCTCAGAGAAGGTCTCTTTTGCGCAAAAAATCTGAAAAATCAGAGCGAAATAAGTTTTTTCGTTTTTTCCATAAAATATCGTAGAATTCAAATGCTGAAAAACCATTTTAAGAAAAGCAACTAAGTGGAAAAACACAGGTTGCTTTCTAAAAAATTATAGGGAATGCCTAGAAAAAAATGATTGTGTCGTTTTTTACGAAGACATGGAGTCTTCTTCATAAAACGCACATTTGCAACCCGTTGCCCCACAGCTGCCAGTGACAGACAGCCCATATTCACCCCGATGTAATCTCCATGTTTTTAGCCAAATAAGGGCCTCGCGGTCTGACGGGGTTAAAGAGTTTGGTGTATTAGCAGCTGTGGAGATACCCCATAAAGTGTGATTAAAAACCGCCTGTGATTCGTTTTTAAATACAGAATTGGATAGAAAGTCGGCCACAAGCATAAACCGAGTCAGCTTTTCGAAACTTAGCTCGTCAAAATCGAATGATACAAGGCCATTGATTACATTTGGCCTATCAGCAGCCCGCTGCGCTGGTATGGAGGTGATAAGACTAAAAATACGAGAAAAATTAATTTTTTTTGAGTAAAACCCCCCTTTAAAGAGCAGGTGTGTTTTTTTTTGACTGGAAAATATTTAAGAAAAATATAGCTTACTCATTTTTATCGGTTATCCCTGCCCATTCTACATCTCCATCCTCCCCTTTGCCGCTGAACCCGTTAATAATTGCACAAATTGTGCTAAGGTGCACCAAAGTTCGCCCTCTTCCTACTCCAAATGAAAAAATCATTTGCCCATTGTGCAAGAGCCAAGACTTTTGTTGATTGCGCACCAAATTGTCTTTTACAAATCCGTCTAAAGAAGGATTTTTTTAGGAAATTTTTTTTGATGATAAATTTTGAGGAAAGTTATCGATCAAATTAAAAGTATGAGAATTCACTTTTTTGGAATACTATTTATGTTTAAATATGATAAACGATAATAAAATAGGATAGTATTGATCTGTGAAGGAGAACTACATGTGGTGAAAATAATTTTTTCCGCAACCAATACACCCTTAATTTACGATTTTAATAGAAAACGGTTCGGCCGGATTTAAGAATGGCAGAATAACTTGGGATAGAAATAAATTATTTCAAAATCGCATACCCACATATACCATAAAAGCACTATGAGATGGAAAATTTTTTTGCAAAATGGATGTTTGCTAACAAAAACAACCAAAGACAAACTGTATGACATTGCAGACTTCGGTATTTGTTGAAAAATTTATTTATCAAATAAAAACAAATAAAATTCTCTCCCAATGCCGGGAAGACCTCGAATAATCTGATTAAGTTATAGTATAATCCAGGGACAATTAAGTAAAATTACTAGTTAAGAATTAAAAATATTTTTCTGCTCATGGGTTGAGTTTATATACGAATGACTTTAAGACCGTTTGGATGACAAGTTGCACCGAATAATATTGTCACTTAAAAACTGAGATTTGATTCAGATAATTATGGTGAATGAAATTATTAGTGTGAAATTTTTATATAAAAAAGGGATCATACAGATGGTGTTGCGGAAAAATTAGCGAAAGTCAGGAAAAGCAAAAAAGGGGCTTTTTTTGGGTTGAACTCTGAATTTCGCAGATAATGTCAAATTTTGAAACATTTCCTAAATAGAACAAATAAAACACAGTTTTTTTGAGGATTTTTTTGCACCTAAAGTTAACCCCATTTACCGGTTGGTTTAACATGCTGTCTTAAAAATATATTTCAAAACGTCTTCAAAAAAATTACGAACTAAACTTATTTGAGTATTTTTTCACTTCCTATGTCTATGCCGAGAGAAGTGAGCAATTCAGAGAAAGGTTAATTTTGCCTATAGAACCCCCTTAAGTGTTTTTTTGTAAAAAATAGAAAGTCTCACCTTTTGGATCTTTCAGTTTATACTGTGAGGTAACCAAATGTAAAAAGGAGATGACGGATATCCCCTGATTATTAATGGCAGTACCATCTTCTTGAGCCGGGCTGTAGATGTTATGCACATCAAAAACGGGAACGGGATGAAGAAGGCGTTGTCGCATGGTCATGGCAGCAATGTCGGTGGGAATTATAAGAGGGTTGTCCCCTCTGAACCCATACTTTTCTAGAAATTTAAAGTCGAGACCAAAAATTTTCCCGAGAGAAAGTGGAGCCGAGAAGTATTGCAGACCGGCACCATAATTTAAACTATATAATTTGCCGTCACTTTCCTCTTGCAGAAATGCCAAACTATTGAAATGTGACTCCCCGGCTCCTGAGAGTCTTGTGTCATCAGCCGCCACAAGAGGGGAGTTTCTGTAAATACCGGTAATTTGCAGAGAGCGGGTGATGGCAGGGAAAATACGGTATATACGACTGGCGTCACGATCTTTTACAGTATCGCTCACACCAGGTTTTTGCCGTATTATTTGTGTAATGTGCTGCAGACTATCGTACAGATTTGTAGCCATATTTGAAGACAGCGATCTAAAAATACTGTGAACATTTGTAGAAATGCTGCTGCATGCAGAATAAGCTAATGCGTGGAAGAGGAATAACAAATAAACAAAATATTTTTTTGAAGAAAACCCAATACACCCGGTACACCTGGTCCAAAACACCGGTTTTTGGACCATTTTTTTAATCAGAAAATATGTCTTCTCCTAGGATTGGGTTTCGAGGCTTACTCAATTTTTTTTGCAGGAAAGTAACTCTGAACAAACAGAAACTTCCCTTGGAGCGTTTCTTCAAAATTTCGGCCCAAAAGCAAAGACATGGATTTTTTTCAAGGTCACGTGAGAAAATTTTTTTATCAAAAAAGTATTTTTTTGCTTCGATTTTGTCGAAAATAGGCTCAGGAAAAGGCTGGGGAAACAATGAGAGCGGAGTTGGCTTGCGTCATCCTGGTACTTCGAGGTTTTAGTGGTCAGGTTGTCACAAACGTTATTTCTCTCGAGCATATTTTTTGAAGAAGGATACTTGAAAAATCAGAAGAGGCTCAAAAGTCAGAAATTTTTTTTTGTTTTCTGTGAAGTTTTGGGCTTATAAAAAAAGCACACACGATTGTGCGCACCTGAGGCCCGATTCTCATACTGAAAAATGTGTTTGATTTTCGCTTATTTAACACAATCTGATCGAAACAAAAATAACTCTCTCGATGATTTATTCAAGACTCTTTCACTTTATGATTGTGGGATAACCGTAACGTCGAATTAACGCGTTTTTTAAAAAAATGAAAATATAACAAGAAGACGATTGAATTAGTGCATTTTTTGTGACATAATAACGACAGGAAATGTGGGAGCCACCATGCCCTTAAATGACATTTATATCGAAAACAGCTCGGCCGGATCATAACACAACGAAAAATAGTCAGAAAGACATGAAAATGTTTGAAATCGCATGTCTACACATCCAGTGAAAACAATATGATCAGAAAAAGCAATATGATCATTTTATGGAAAAATATTGTTTTGTGCGGTTTTTATTGAAATTGCTATTTTTTTGTCGCTATGTTCTTGCAAAAAAACTTCATATATGTGAATGACTGCGCTTTAAGCCTACATAGTCCATTTGTGGAAAAATTAAGAGCCTAGTCTTTTTTTGAGAAATTAACTGTCACGGGACCTACTGTTTTCGATACCTAATGTGCGGATGTTTGATTGAGAAGACCTAATAGTCGGAATTTTTTTCTAAAGATAACCCTTATAAAATTGAAGATTTTATTCGAAAAGTCGAAAATTTTATTTCGAATTTACACAAAGTCATGCTAAGTGTCTGTCCCTTTATCACCCTTTGATTAGAATGCGTAGCCGTTGAGAATCTTTTATGGCGAAAAACTGGGTCGATGGTTGTTTTTCCCGTAAAGATGGGGAAACCCTACGTAGAAAGGTACACCTTTTGTATGAGAAGTTACTAACGGGACAGTTAATAACTATCCATAATCCCCAGTAAAATTAAAAAATATAAAATATACACTTAAAAATATATTCGAGGAAAAAAACATCAAAAAAACCCGATGAAGTCGTGATATGAGATGTGTGCCCGGGACTTTTTTTCTGTAAAAACCTTTTTTTTGAATTTTGTTGTAGAAGTTAAAGATGAGTGATTGAAGTGTAGATTCTGATGGGTTGGATGCGATGTGATGTGAAGGAAGCTTTAAAATTTTTTTCTCTGAAGAAATCTTTTTTCTACTAAAAAAGGGAGATATAAAATTAATATGAACCCTATAAATAGCATCGCGATCAGCCAGGTTGAAGATACACATGATTTTTCATGATATTTTTTATATACATTTTTTTAAAGGTACCAATCAAGCGTTATGAGTAATGAATCCTCTAACGTGAACATATTATTCAATGACTCAGGTATCGAATAATGATAAAAATTTATGAAAAATAATAATTTCACAATGAGTAATCTTTTTTGGGTAGAAATTTTTTCAGGGGCCATGAGTCATGATGAAACTTATTTTCTACTAACAGAAAGGTGTACTAAGATAGAATTAGCTTTTGGGTACACCTCTGTTGAAAGAAGTTAAAAATAGGGCGACATTTTTTAGAGAGTGAAAAATTAAGTTAAATACTTAAGGGGGTATACGTCTTTAGTTGGACGCTTTTCTTGGTAAATATATTAAAAACCAAAGAGTTCATGAGGGAAGCCAAAAATGATAGTTTATAAATCTATCCTTGAGTCTTACAGGGAGGTACATTGCAGTTTGTCTTTTATGACCAGTCACCTGCGCACCTGAGGCCCGATACTTATACTGAAAAGTGCGTTTAATTTTCGCTTATTAACACAGTCTGCTCAAAACAAAAATAATTCTCTCGATAATTTATTCAAAACTCTTTCACTTCATGATTGTGGAATAACCGAAACGTCAAATAAGCGCATTTTTTAAAAAAAGTAAAAATATAACAAATCACATCAATGGATACGATGTCACCCAAATTTTCACAAAAAAACGTGAAAATAGCATAAAAGTATTCGGGATAGGGAGTAGTTTTCGATTCAGACGTCTGTAGTATTTTGAAACGCCGAAAGACCTCTGATTTTTTTGTAGAAAAATGCATACCGCAGACTCCGGAACATACAAATATAACATGCTGAAATTTGCCTGAGATAAAAATGAGACGAGACTTTTTTTTGCCGATTTTTTTGATAGAAGGTCCCGTATCCGAATTTATTACAAAATAAATGATGCTACAGGGGGTTTGAGGAGTTCATGTTGAGACAGTAGGAGGAGTTTTGTGTACCTCCAGTTTTTAAATGCAGTAAATCTATAAAGTGGAAAAGTTTTTTTGGAAGTTTTTTCAAAAACAAACTTAAAGAAGTCTTTTTGAAAAAAATAACAAAAAAATGTAGAATTCTGTCCGAACTTTGATAAAGAGAAATAGTTCTCTAGATTATGTATCGGATAGAAGTCGGCTCAAAAAAAAGAACAAAAAAATACACTTAAGTTTTTTCTTAAGAAAATTCGCTGTGGTGAAGAAATTCCACGTACACACATCGGCAGCTGACTGGTAGCATATGAAGCTTTGTAGGATAGGGCAGTGTAGGGAATTATAAATGCAGATCTAAAAACAAAAAAATGTTAGTTATAAATTAGTGAGGTTGAGGAGAGGTTTTTCCTACGTCAAGAGTTCGCTTTTTTTGGAGAGAGCGTTTTTTCTGAAAAAACAGAAAACCATAATAACTAATCAAGAAATAATATTCTAAAAACTTTGACCATATGGTATTATTTGACTAAATTGTTTCAAAAATACAATTATTTCAGCTATCTTGAGCATATGATAATATAAATAATGCTGTGTTTTTTTGTGTGAAATTGTTGGAAATAAAAAAACCTAAATTTTCTTCTGGGAAGACAAACATAAAAGATGAGTTAAAAAACTAACCTATTCGGATGGTTTCAGAGCGTAGTCGTCTGGTGTCTCCTCCTCGCTGAATTCGTCTGACGACGGAAATACTAATTTTGGTCGAAGTGATCCATCGGGTGTAGAAAAGGATACATCGTAGAGTGAATCTGATTCCGTTTCAGCCTCCGTTGGCTCTTGAAACCGTATGACTTGTGACTTAATGGGGCGTAGGGTGTAGTTGGCCTTTAAAATGTCAGACCGAATCGGATCGGAGGCGTAATGAACATCCACGATGTGTGGAATATTTAAGATAACCATTCGGTCTGGTTGAGTATTCTTTTCGTCGAAAATATCGCAAAAGTGCTGTATGGCCAGAACTACTTCACTATCCATCGACTTTACCTTAACTACCCACAGATCGTCCAGAGCCTGAAAAAAATGATTAAAAATCAGTAAAAAATGAAAAAACGCTGGAAATTTACATTTTTTGGTACATTTTTGCGTTTTTTACTTTTTCTGTTTATAAAAGGTTGAAAAACATCAAATGAAAATTCTCATCAAAAATATGATCAGTAAGGTAAAATACTTACTATTTCGAGTACGTAGATTTCTGTGCAGAAGTAACTTTCGATATCATGGCGTGAACACCCGACGAAATCATTTTCCTGAAAATTTGGGGATTATTTTTTTATCACCGAAAATTTATATAGGCTAGAAAAACGCATAATAATTAATGATAGAAATTCCAGAAAGATTGGCCTTTCTTTTTTTGTCTGGCCTTTTTATGTGTCAAATTATTTTTTTGTTTCAGGTTTTTTCGGAAAACCATGCTCTGCAGGAAAACTACAGATGCCCTTATGGGAATTTCATTTTAGGCACGAACTTTATTCGAACACATAATGATAAATAAAAAAACCGGATTTTGAGGCGTTTCGATTCATGCAGATGGCGAGAAATGTAGCAAAAAACTCGGATTAATAAACACGTGAGACGTTTGAGATAATGTACTGAAAAAATATATGGCCCTGAGAAATAGTTTTTTTGGAAAAATGATAGAATTTCTTTGTTAATTAAAACAGAAAAAATTGAGATTTCATTTTTTATGAAAAATGGTCTTACCATATATATCTGTGTGATTGCCTTCGACATCTTCCGAGCGTCTAGTATTTGTTGCATACATGAGTGTTCAAAATTTACCACCTCGAAATGATACTGGAGGAGCTCCAGTATGTAGTCTGCCCTAAAGAGCCGTTGTGGGAAGTTACTCGGATAACCAGTAATCCGATCCCTAGTCCACCGGGTGGCTCGTACGATCCCTGGGTGGTATTTCAAAAGTCGCTCATAGCGAGCTGAGGAAGAATACACAGCGCCATAGAGCTTTTCCCATGAGTTATTAAATTTATGGGGATGCTTAGCATGGCACTGTATTTGTTCCACAGCCGCCTGAATAACATAAGCTTCTTCTTCCCGTTTGAATTTCTCAGGGTTGTGCTGGAAAAGTTACAAAATTAGTAAGGTTAAAAAATCTTAGAATTGTTTTTTCTTTCGTTTGATACCCATATTGGGTCATTTCCGGTCATTTTTGGAAAACCTCGAATTTTAGAAATTTTTTTGAGAAATCTCGGAGAGTTTTTTCTTCGAAGATTGCCGAAAATGTTTTTTCGGATTTTTTTTCCACGGAAAATTATCAGAGAAATGACTACCTCGGATTTTTTTGACCGCTATTAGTCTCGATTTTGGCTTCAACAAATAACAGCCTAGTTAAGCCCGTGACGAAAAAAGCCAAGAATATTGAAATTAGACAATAATAGATCAGCGGAAAAGTTCTTCCAAAATTAAAAATGTCCAGAAAACCTGGTTGAAATCGTTTTTTGACTGAAAAACTCTAAAGGCGATTCAGAAGAGTCTGAATAAAAAAATCCTAAATAAAGGCTTTTCTGATACTGACAGGGACGGATTTTTTTAAAAAAAACATCAAATAATGATGCTATAAATCAGTTATTTTTGAAGAAAGGCTCGGTAATGATAAAAATGTGAACTTACGATTGAATGATTTTCTAGTAGGATCCACCTAATTCTTTCGCGGTCGAGATACTCCACCCGGTGCCCATCAGCATACTGTATGTGCAGCCGATTCAAAGACCGGTGTAGAACTATCCTGTCCATGGTGCTTCTCTCCCCGTCGCTCATATTTTTTCAGAGGAGCGTTCTAGAAAATTATAAATTGAAGATCTCTTTTGATATCAAAAATTAAAATTTTTCTCGAAGAAATGCTCGTTTGTGAAAGTATCTGGCTATTATCTCAGTGGTTTGATTGCCGTGTTGAAAAATAGGGGTATTTTGCAAAAGTGTCAAAAATACTTCTGATTATTTTTTGGGAAAATAGAAAAAGTTCGATTACGAAGGATTCTGATTTGATCAGGAACCTATGACTAATATGATGATTCAAAAATAAACAGTTCAAATAAGTTCAATGGAAAATATTTATTAAAAAACCCTGTATACTAACCAGGATAATTATTTATATAAATTTAAAATCTCTCTAACAAATTAAGCATAAAAAATATCGCGTCTAGAAGGCCTACGCGAAGTATTTTGTTGTATTGTATATTATAAATATAGTTTTAGACAATTGAGGATCACAAATACGAACCATTAATGAATGTTTTTTTAAAAAAATGATTTCGAATTAATGGTATTTAAAAGTCCTCTTTTGACTACAAAAAAATTATGATGATATGATTGATTTAGATCTTGAACGTATGGAAAATTTGCTAGTTCAGATCGATCATATCATTAAAAAAATAAAAAAATGATAGTATAATCAGGGATTCTTTTTGGATTTCACAAATAAAGATATAAGTTAGCACATTTGTATAAAATTAAAAATAATGTTCATCATATTTCATACCTTTATCTGCAAATATAGTTCAATATTTAAAGCCGTTCTGTACCATGAGAATGCAAATAAACCATAATAATAATAATTGCGCACTTGTTAATAGCAAAATTAATTTTTATTAAATCCTGAATTGAGTTTGTCGATCGAAATTAAATTTTTAAAATTAACATTCTTATCCTCAACCGTTCAAGAGTTATTTTATCTCATTTTGGCCAATTTCTCTGAAAGTAATCTCAAACGCCGATTAAAAAAAAAGAACAACTTGAAGAGCAATTCGGGGAAGTCAGATTTCGGGAAAGTTTTCTGGCTATGTATTTTAAACGAACAATTTTTCCTTTGCCATTCCTAGAATTTGCCCTATGGTTTTCAAAGGAGGGTATCTCTCCTATGGCGAAATGTCACGTTTTGACATATAACAGCGCGCTGATCAAGTTTTGCCCGTTAATTAAGAAATACCGCGTGAGTTTGAAGTGGCGAAGTCGTTGTGCTGAAATGAAAACCCTTCTCTTTTTGTTATCAAACAAAAATTAATCAAGCGTGAACTGATGATGCATAAAGTCGCGTAGGTTGATATTATCATAACGAAGTGTCCTAGATTCGATCTGCTAAAATGCAAAAAATATGGTCTCAAATAAAAATTTAATTAAAAAGCGGTACATTAATCAAATATTAATCAAATAATATGTTTTTGCGGTAGATTCTGGTATCAACGGTTTTTGGCAGAAGACAATCCGTAATATGAGGAATATTGATCAGAGCGGCTCAAAGGTAAATGTAAAAAAGTGAAATGGTAAACTTTAGTATTGTAAAGAGCTGAAATTGTGATAAGGATTCCTATTAAGTGTAGTGTCAGCTAATTTACTGTGGGCATTTGGAGCTTATTGCGTATCTTATTTCTGCATTTTAATTTTATTTAAGTTTTTTAACATTTTACCATTGACCCGATCAGAACTGATATGACAATCTAAATATCATAAGTTTTTCAAGTCCTCATATTTTGGTTTTTTGACTTAAAATAAAGATATTCAACACAACTTTTTAATAAGAAAATATTTGGTAAAATCCAAAAAATTATTCAACTTTAGGTAATAATGAAGAATATGTCAAAGAAAAATTTTCATTTAAAATTCAAAATTAATCGGTAGACGCAATGGTTATCAAAACGGTGGCAAATGGGCGCTAACCGTTGTGTCTCAAATGAGGCTTTGTAGAATTTTGTGAGTTTCATAAATGGCACATGGTGTGCAAGCTGCAGCACATCAGACCTGGAATGCATATTTGTTATATGCAGTTAAGGGCTCGGTGCATTTGACAGAAATCGGATATCCGCGGATCATGGGCCTTGATGAAAAAACTTTATTACTAGGGTTTATTATTTTCTTCCTCATATACTATCCAAATGATGTTTTATAATCCAGGCAACTTTTGTAACACGTAGCAATTTCGAACATTAGCGTTTTAAAGAAATATTTGAGTTTCGTACAATTAAACTTTTCGAATTTGAACAACTTATGACGAAAAATTTGGAAAAAAGTTCGCGTAACAATTATCAAAAAAAATGCCTTAATTGTTGTGTTCACAATACAGCCTGAGTTTTTTTTAATTGGGCCATTTTCACCGGTCGGCTAGACAGCGTTTGATCGGTAAAAAAAATGGCCAAAACAACAAAGTCTAAATTGGGCCATTTTTTTCACCGGTAAAAAATGGCCATTTTGCTGGAACATTGAAAAATCGTTCTAGTATTTGAATAAAATATTATTTTATAAATAATTTATTTTAATTTATTATTAACTGAGAGAATGAGTGGAAAAAATAACTTTGAAAATTGTCGCGAGACAATTTCAACCAAAAAAAATTTACTTAGAGCCCCAGGACTAAAACTTGAAAAATGAGCAGTTTCAGAAAATTATTCCTAACAAGTGATAATCATTCAGAAACGGCAACCTGCAATTTCTGTGTGATTTAATTCTACAGGGTTTTTGAAAATAGTTCCGGGAGCTCCAAGGGTTAAGCAAGAAATTTAGGAGAAGTAAAATAAAAAAACTCACGTAATCGAAAAGCTATTAAACGGTAGGTGGTCCAGCGAACTCCGGCAGATTGAAACATTTTATAATAACTAATTATTTTCGTAAGTAAAATTGACTCGAGTCGATGCCACCTCTTTTAAGTCGTTTAGAAGAACAAAAATATAAACGAGTTGTTAAAAAACAACCCGTATTGTTTCGATCTCAACTCCAAGCTAAAAAACAAATCTCACGGAAAAGATTGTTCAAGAACTGCTAAATAAATTTAGAATTTACTTTTAATCTGAAAAACTTATAACAAATAAATGAAGGTTTCATTGTTGAACCTTAAAAGAAATGCTCGTTCCTGATTGGTTCAAATTAATTGAATCACAATTAAGGGATTTTTTCCGAAAAATGTTCTATTGTTGAACAATTAAAGAAATACTAGTTTCTGATTGGTTCAAATTAATTAAATCAAAATTGGGCTATTTTTTTCTCCCCGGTGAAAAAAATGGCCCAAAAAGTCACGTGTTACCAATGAGTCATATGTTATGCCCAATTTTGACGGTAATTCAATCTCTCTGTCTAGCCGAACGGTGAAAAAAATGGCCCAATTAAAAAAAACTCATGCTGTATATAAAATATTCTGTATAAGAAATATTAAGTCGATTCTATAAATGGCGAATCAGTGATTTGTGACTAAATAAAAACCAAATCGCCTTAAAAGGTGTTAATTTCGATCAAATTCTGAAAATAAGCAGCCTTTTACGTTTTTTAAAGACCACTTGGCCTTTATTTAGTTCCAGATCACTGGTTAGCCATATATAATAAGTTCGGTCAATTAATGGGAGTACGTATTAGTTTCAGCAGTGCTGTGAATCGGAATTTAACGTCATAGAAAAATAAATGCGATATCAATTAAACAAAATACAGTAAGAAAAATATGTTTGAACATACTTTATGCAAATGGGTCCAATTTAATGGGCTCGTCATGTCGAAAAAAAATTTCTGGTCATTTATTGTCTTAAAATTTTTAATTTTTACCGAAAGAAATCTATTTTCAGGTCAAATTTTAATGATTTGAGAAATACTAACTAATTTATTGTTTTTTTGCAAATAAGATCCAAGATTTTTATCTTTACAGGTGTATCTTTTATAGTTTTACAACCACCTGGTCAACCACAAATGACCGGTCAAAGTTCAAGTTCGAATGTTCAACGATTCAAATTTTGTTCAAATGTTCAAGTTAAATGTCAACCAATTGATTTGAACATACAATCAAAAGAATTAGTTACTGTGTTAGAAACAGTCTTTCAGATCAGCCAAGCTTTCAATTTCAAATTCAAGATTAAGCACTTAATTAAATTCAGTAAAGTATGGTAACGTTTTTGTGTTCATTCATTTTCAACCATTATTACTATAAAGATAATTTTGCACAGAAAATTTTACATAGAAAATTGAACTTAAAATCGAGAACATCGTTATTAAGAAACTTCAAATAAGACATTAAGCACTTATTTGGTGATGTAATTTACAGTCATAGAAAAGTAGAAGTGTATAAAATAGTCTAACAAACCACTTCACACGGAATATTTTATATATTCAAAAAATTCTTGATGAAAACTCGTTATAACGCGTTATTATCAGTTAATCCTCATATCGAAGAAAGACTCAACAACCATGCAATAAATATTTATGGTTATAAGGTCGTTTGAATATTTTTTTGTCTTGACTATGGTCACGTGGAAAAAGCGTGGCTATCTTTTTTAACTAATTTACTAGCTGATTTATGCAAGAATTAAAATCCGTTTTTACGGGTTACATCTCTTTTCCTTAAAACTTCAGAAATACCATCTGAGATATATGAATCAATTTATGATATTTTATGAAAGAATTTATATTTCCCAAAGTTAGAATCATTCAATGTTTTTTTGAATTTTACGTTTCTTTGAAACACACATTTTTTATATAAACATCAATTTACTATTATTTTGCACTATACTATTTTCTTATAAACTATTATAGAATAGCTTTTATACGTCAAATGTTTGAAAGCGGTAACTTGAAATACCTTCAAAGAGATAGATTTAGAGGGTACTTTCTGCGCATTATTTTTGAAGCGAAGCCAAGTGAGACATTTTCCTGAGCTCAGAAATTAATTTAACCCATAATATCATAATGCCGGTTGATAAACCCTAAATTGTACCGCATTTTGCTCATATATGTTGTTTGTGTCGTTCATATTTTTTAAACAAGTAGCTCTTTTAACAATCGAAAAGATTCTATCAGAAAAGAACTTACTTCAACTTTCAAGTTGATTGTATCTTTAAAATATTACTGGTACCAAAAAAGTTCAAAAAAAATGCTAAATCGTTTCATAAAAAATCCAAGACTTTTTTATACAGACTCAAATTTATATAGTTTTAATTATGGAAATTTTGGAAATGATATTGAAGATGAAACTTTTAAAATTAACCAAATAACGCGAATAAAACCCTACTACAAAATCTATCTGAAGAATTATTTGTCAGCCAATCATTGATGAGAGATATTTACTGTAGGTTGGTTAACTTTAGTTTAGCTAAAAGGGGTATATGATATACCGTATATCTGTCTGATTAAATAAAGGCCTTAGAGGCATTAAAAACGCTCCAAATTAATACGGGGTGATAATTATGTGTACTAAGAACCAAAGCATCAAAAAATTTTTTCGAAATTTTCGCATTTTTTCGATTTTTTTCTAAGTATTTTTTTACAGATGAAGTTAAAAAATAACGTTTGCTCGAATTTGACCACTAAAACTTCAAAATATGGACTTGACGTAAGCCAACTTTCTCATCAGTGTTTCACTGGCTTTCTTTTGAGCCAATTTTCGAAAAAATCGAAGCACTTTTTTTTCGGAAATTTTTCGGAAAATGACCAAAAAAATCATATTTCGAGTTTTAGCTCGAAATTGCAAAAAAGCTCTCGATTATCTCTTGCATATTTTCTGAGGAATACTTGATAAAAATTTGAGCCGTTTTGCAAACATATCCTCGGAGGAGATAGATTTTGAAGTCTGTAATTGTTAAAAATCGTCGGTTATTTGGCTTTCTAGAATTGTTCAGTCGCCGGATCAAAAAAATCTCT
>SCLH01001397.1:33440-57045 GCA_004367855.1 Oikopleura vanhoeffeni
GTTAAACATTTATATACTACCGTTACGTGATCTGTGAAAATTTGAGCTCCATTTGATATACCGTCTGGGAGGAGATAGATTTTAAAGTTTTGAAAATGTCACCTTGTAACGATACTGTACCTATTGGTGTAATGGTCAAAAATAATTTGTGATATACTTTTTTGCAAGATTAAGGATAATTCTACAAATCAGCATTTTCGGTTTTTTTCATAAGCTTTTATTTTTCAGAATATATCACCGTGAATATGTCAAATTTGCCAGATATACCCCCTTAAGGGGGTTCTATAGGCAAAATGAACTTTTCGAATTGCTTATTTTTCTCGGTATAGACATAGGAAGTGAATAAAACATACTGATAAGTTAGTTCGTAATCTCTGGAAGACGTTTTAAATTATATTTTTAAGATAGCATGTTGAACCAACCGGTAAATGAGGTTAACCAGGAGCTAAAAAGCGCCCTAAAGCGCTTATTGGTTAACAAAAATGCCGCACGTTTTTGTGAAAGATTTTATTTGATGATGACAATGTACTATTTTTTTCGATAACGATAAAATTTTATTGATTGTATATCACGTGATTAAATGAGTAAATTTCGAGTAATGATTTTTAAATTGAGATTACTCGAGATACTTAACTTAAAATAGTAACTTAAAATTTCTTCGATCGTATTCATACTGAGAGAAATTTCAAGACTTTTTTGTCTTTAAAAATAGCTTTTTACGGTTGAAATTCAGACATAAATTCAAAATATCTGTTCAAAACTTCAAACAATTTTACACCCGATGATACACTTATTTATATATATTTGCCATTTTCATCAAAAAGGAGCTCTTTAAAATATTATTTTGATTTTCCAAGTACAGTTGTTAATTAAAAATTATTCTTAATTACCTCATTTCTAATCACTTCTTATCTGTTTGATCTCTATAATATTCCCAACAATTCTATATATAAATAGCTCGACCTTGAGGTTAGCTAACTTTCGTCGTATATATTTAATGATGAGGTTGTGAAAGCTGACAGAAAGTTGTAAGTTGTGATAAAAGTAAATCTGAGATCTTTATTTATTAGTGTTATTTTGTTGGTAATTTATATGTCACAACAATGACTTTACTATGCTTTTAAAGCATTTCTTTTAACGGCGTAGGAAACTGAATATCATGAGATTTGCTCTTTATTTTGAGCTTATTGGGTGGAGCCTATTTTGAGCAAAAAAAAATTGAGACAAACTGTTTTTTGCTGTGGTGAAAACTCTGCGTCCGTTGGCCGACATAACGCGTATAAATTATTTATATAACAAATGGGTCAAGGTTCAACTAATTCACCACAACGTTTAAGCAAGCTTATTTTAATCTCTAAAACAATGTAACCACTTCTGGTACTACGCAAAATTACGAAAACGGTACTTAGATGGATTATCTATTTTTTTGTCAAGAAACTTTTTAAATAATAGGCAAATTATTTCATATTGTCACAATATTATTATTTAATCTAGGAAAATGAGAAATCTCGTCAAATTGAGAGATTTTTCTGGAGGCTTTTATCAGCAATCACAATTGATTGTCACACAAAACTAAACACAAACACGTGATCACCAAAATGATAGCCAACCAATAGTCAACCCAGAAAAACGCCCACACAATGTGTTTGTAATTTAAGAATATTTCTCGGATAGTTAGTAGAAAGTCTCGAAAATAAAATTAATACGGATAGTGAAATTCGTACGATATTTAGCTATATCGATCATGATGCCCGAGTAACTTAAATATCTTATTTGCCTGTTAAACGAATAGGGAATAAGATATTTAAGTAATCATAAGCATCATGATCGATATAACCGTTAATTCATTTTCTGAGTTTTTCAACAGTGTTTTTTTTTCCGATTTTAATTCAAGAAATTTTACAATTCTTCTCATTATTTTGCGAACATTTTCGAATTTTATTTCTAATTTATTATCAAGATGTTTTTTATTAAAAAATTTATACAGTAAACTTCAAAGTGATAATTTTTGAGATTCTAGAAAAATTTCTGAATATACAAGTTATTCGAAAAATATGTTTTTACTCTATACAGTCACATTTTTTTTATCAATTTGCCTAAATAATATGAATTTTTAATTAATTTTATTTTGTATACTGTGTGGGCTTAATATTAAAAATTTTAAATGCCCTATTTTTTGGAGATTATTTCATTTTACAATTGTATTCATATATTTTGAGACATGAAATAATTACATTTTTTCTATCATAGACAGTTTATGCCATATGAAGTTTCAGCCAAACAGCCAGTTTCAGTGTCAATAAAAATGGCTGCTTACCCGAAACGTCAAATTAAAACTATCTATACTAGAAAAATATAAAAAATCTACGATTAGGACAGTTTTCAAAATTTACAGTTAATCGACGTTTAACTTTTATTTATCATTTTCAAGATTGGAGATATTTCAGCTTCGAAAAAATGCACTGACCAGACTTTACAGATAATATCTTATCAATAGATATGAAACATTTTGTAAAGACGGACAAAGTGATTTACTACTGTATTCTGATAAGATATTTTACTTTTAAGACATTGCACTAGCTATATATTTCTCATGTCGGGCTCGCTATTGATTAACTCACAAATATAACCATGATGTCTTAAATTCGGGAATTCTGTAACTAAATAGTTTCAAACGGAATCCCTCTCTTAATCAAAATTCGGCGCAATATTATATAAGTGTTTTATGCTAAAATGCCAGTTTTCGCTCATACTATCCAAATCAGGGATTCCTCATCTTGCGTAGGTTATCCTTAAATGTGGCGCTTTTATTGTAGATGTTATAAAATGCTGTGTTGGCTCAAAAACTGATTGCAAGAAGTATCCCTGATTAATATATAGTAGTATATAGTAGTGGTCAGAGGGAAGCAGCGAGTATGCGAAATTTTATCAATTAAACAAATTGATCTGATAATTATTAATCGTTTATTACGGTTCAGTATGGTTACTGGATCTGACAATTATATGTTCAGATCTGATAATTATGATAATGAGTGTTTATTTGTTCAGCTAATCTATGGCTGTGGTAAAAATCGTTAGTTCCATTTATTTTTTGTTTAGTAAAATTTCCATTTATGACTGATATTTACAAAAACATGAATTTTTAGTGAATAACATTCTAAACTTTTGTGTTCCAATTTTACGTACGTTTTTTTCAAAAATTTTAAGTTTAAATTGTAGTTCTTGAAAAATATGCAAGAAAACATATTTTTACGTTTTATGTCAAATGTTATAAAAAAAAGTCAAGAATAAAAAACGACTATTAAAAACGTTGCTTCTGAATATTCAAGAATTGATTTTATACATATTTGAAAAATTACATGATTAGCATATTTTCACAGCTAGGGTAACTGCTATTGTTTCAGGAGAATTTTAAAACGTCTTAAAATGTAATCTAGCATGTATAAAATCCAGCATTTTCCCAGGAAAATTTATATCTACAGCATAAATACGGCATATAAAAATAGTTGTTTGCCCTATAGCCTATAGGCCATAGGTCTGAAGTCTATATCAATAACGGTAGCTAAAGTCGGGAATTACCAAGATATGAAAAAGGAGATTTTGTCAATTTTGAACGATTTATTCGACGGATTTCGTAAAGATTTAAACTTTTTTATTTATATTTAATTCCCTGCTTATCGGTTGAAAAAGCTTCATGTTTGAAATTTTTTTCGTGATAAGATATGTAAAGGTATAAAATTACAGTTTATACGGGATTCTAGGCCGAAAAGCTAGTAGATTCGTATCGTTATGATGAAATTAAACCCAATTTGGTGAATTGGAAGAAACCGTAGAAAACCACCATTATAAGGACCTTATCTACCCACGGCACCAATCACAAATTTCCACTTGTACCTCATTTATCATGTGTCCAATATAGTGATAAGAATCTCAAGTGGCCAAAAATATCCGAAATGCCGTTTTAATTTAATCAGCTCTCGAGACCGATTTTGAGCTAGAAAACATTATAGAACGAAGGAACTAAAGAGTGAAAAAATCCTACGCAATCGTGAAATTGTGTTTTTACCATACTCGCGATATATTGATAATAAAATCTAATTTCGATACCGAAACTGAGGGATAACTTGGGGAGTTGTGACTAAAAACAAGCTCGCGGAAACTACCTACATGCAGATTTAGCTCACTGATAACACAATTTTTTATGCTTAATTTCCAAAAAGATATGTAAATCAGATAACTGATAGGAACTTTTTTGAAAACATGCCCTGCTGTGATTGAAAAAAAAATGAAATACAAAATTTGTGATTCCAGAAAATCTCAAATCATAGCACGGGCTTATTGATACGAGACCTTTCAAGAAATATATTCTGTTGTGATTTCAAATGTTTGATTTGATCAATAACACAGTAAGATATTTGTCCTGAAACAAATTAACTAAAAGTTAATTCCATAAAATAATTATTTTCCAGAATCGTCACACGCTGTGATATATATTTTGACCTCTAAGTAACATGAATTCCTAATTTTATGGAAATCTCAGTGCTCATAAAATCGCCTACTGTGATATTTATTTAGTCGTGAAAATGTTTGCCTTTCAAAGCCAAGTCAGTCATATTATACATACAAGAAAAAAATTATGAATACAATTTTCTGAATTAAGATTTTAAACTTCAAGATAAAAAGGTCAGCAAATGAATCACCTCCCCCGAATGCAGTAGGGCTCCCTGTCTCCGCTCAAAATAGTTGGCCACTGCGAAAATAAATTTGCCCATCGTAAAACTTTTAATTTTCAAAAAGAAAAAAAACTTACTTTTTCTGTTTTATTTTCTCCTGAGACCGCAAATAATTTTTTTTTGATAATATTATGGTTTTGGTAATGTTATCTAAAAAGTGATTAAATGGGTCTCGGCAGGAGAGGCAAGTCGCGACAGATGAAACTAATACGGCGAAAAGCAGGCAAAAAAAATTATTCTTAAACCATATATATTATACGGTCAACTTAGTGTAAACTTCTCGCTATAAAAATGGGGTTTGGATCATAATGGTGAGGGGACACTTGTCGGGGATTTTGAAATGAGATATCAATGGCCTCCCCCGAATGCATGAAATTGAGGCTGATAAGGGGGAACGGTGGCTAAATTTGCATGCAATTTTTTCCAAATAATAAAGTGACTCATACCTTAAATCTTCGGTGCCTTCCCAGAATACTGACTGAACGTCTTCGGCGACACCAGTCATGTACCGATCTGGGGCCCAGAGGTCCGAGTGTGTATTTCTACTCCAAAGTGCTCTCTAAATGCGTTTCGCCTCTCTATATCTCAGTGTGTGTGTTAGTTTCGTTATGCCTTCGGGTAAAACTCTGTTTCTTAAGGGGGTAGTGCGCCTTCGTTCTATCTCGTTGGCTCCAGGGGGATAGCTCTGGTGCAACACACCCAACACTTTTTTTTGTCAGGGGGGTCACTCAGCGAGACTTTTTTTAACTCTCTCTCTAACGATCTCTATATTGTTCTATATGACCAATTTTTTTTTCTATTGACAAAATCTCGTTCTGGCTTTGAAATCAAATGTTTGCTTTTTTGATAATATAAAGCTTTCCAATGGCGTTTCGTGCGCGGGCGATCTTTCAATGTCAAATCTCTTCTTCTGAAATCTCTCTGTCTCAAACTCTCTATCTCACGTTCTTTTTAATGTCCTCAAAAAATATATATATTTTTCTATTCAACAAACGGAAATGCTTGAGGCCGTTTTGCTTCTCAGTGGTGTGCTCGTTGTCACCAAAGTGATCAGCGATCTGGTGTCGTAATAAAAAAGCGTTTTTTTTCTCGAAGAAAAATAATATATAAAATTAAGGGGCGTCCGTCCCCGTCTCAATTATTTTTGTCACTGAAGCTATATCCTATTCGTTGATAGTAGTAAATGCATGATACGCACCATTTGCCATTCGGTCTTGGGCCCCGCGGGGCAGGAGAAACTTTGAGTTAAACAGGCTGTCCCTGAGTGGTTCGATCGGCAGGAGATTTTGTTTTAAAACATAACAACTCACCCAAACAGCTTATTGTGCAAGCAAAAGGGATTTTGGAAAATTTTCATTCAATAGTATATTTACGACTAGTAGAACGGGGATATATTGGCAGTGAATCACCGCCGGTGAACATTTAACACACTTAATTTGGCGCAAGCGTTTTAATTAAATTAATTAGCTAAAATGTAATTAAAACTCCAAGTATCCTGCCGTCAGCAAATGGCACATAATCATAAAAAAAACGTAAAAAAAATTTAATATGTTATTATTTTTTACTGATCAAAAAATTACGTAATCAAAATTTTATTTTAATTTTTAATTGCGTTACTTTGGTGAGATTGGTCATAAAGAAAAATTAATTTTGATGTGACTGATCAGAACTTTTTTTTATAAATGTTCTGCTGTGATTTAATAATTTTTTAAAATTAAAAACCTCAGGGCCTAGTTTTTATTTTAGGCTCAAAATTTTTATGCGGTAGACAGACTGTCCTAAAATTCTAAATAATTATCAAAAATTAAATTAATTTGAAAAGATAAGTTAAAACTTATGATTGACCAAATTTTCTTAACGATTTTACTGTACCTGGAAAATTTCAGCCAAAATTAAACGTTAAATTGACAGTTTCAAATAATAAAAGCCCTTTTACAGTAAAAGTTTTACTAAGTAAAATTTACTTTGTTCAAATTTGAATCGTCTTAAAAACAAAAAACTTATATCTTCTATGCCTATAAAAGTAACGCCGTGAAAACTCACGTGTCAAAAATGAGTCAACTTCAGTTCTTAATTTTGACAGTAATTTGATATCTTTGTCTCCCGGTCAGCATAAAAATTCGGGGCCTGATATAATAACTCATGCTG
Organism: Oikopleura vanhoeffeni; assembly: GCA_004367855.1. Taxonomy (NCBI): domain Eukaryota; kingdom Metazoa; phylum Chordata; class Appendicularia; order Copelata; family Oikopleuridae; genus Oikopleura; species Oikopleura vanhoeffeni. Next base: position 40,322 of record SCLH01001397.1, read on the forward strand.
TACAATCGTATTGATAACACAGTGTGTTACACACTGACTTTCTAAAATGTGTACCAAAGCCTTCTCCAACTATGACTGAGGTTACATTTGCTAGTCTGTCGCAAGCGTTTTAATTAAATAAATTGATTAAAATTAATTACTCATCCAGTATCCCGCTGTGAATACAAATAAAAATAGCATTACGAAACGGCTTTGGACAATTTGCCATGCATATCAAAAAGATCATAGCTATGCAGGTGGTAATTAAAAATATAATTATTAAATGTTTTTATAATTAATAAAATATTCTGTCGCTTTAGTATGCTATTATGTTTTATTAATGTTAAAAATAATAAAGTAATATTAGTTTAGCCCAGGACCTGGGCCCCAGGTGTAATGCGGGAATTCACTTATCTTATAGCACAAAAAATCGGCACAGTTAAGTGAATAAGTTTCTGTCCAAAAACTAATTAAGAGGGTAGTGGTCGCTAATCGAAGCTCAAGAAACTGCCTTGATTCTTTCCAAATCATTTTTTCTAAAACTATGACTTATTTTACGTATATCGGATATACTATATCCTTTTACCACGGGGAACTCATCTCAAAAACGTTTACTATCTCTATAAGCGCTGTTCGAATCCCACTGATGTTGTCTTAGTGACTGTCTTGAGTATCATAGGCAAGGGTGCTTGATATTGGGACCGCTAAATTGATCGGTGTGTAATCACTCAGCAATCACTAAGACGATTTGAAATAAGAAATTTCAAAACTCAAAAAGGGTATCGATGTTTTTAAACCTATCTTGTAGAGAATTTTTTCTGGTCATTTTAAAACTTAGGATTTTTTTTTTATAAAAAATTTCAAAAAAAATCGATTTAAGGTCAATTTTTGTGATTTTACAGGTAATGTGATCCAGTTCTAGCGAGCCGATGAGTGCTAGCTGATGCATGATAGGACCTTATGGCATTGTAGCCAAAGTATGTTCTGTACTTCTGTGACCCGTTATTGTTTCCTAAAAGTTTTTGCTCTCTAGCGACCTTTCAGTACATTATTGACCCATAGTTCCTAATACGTTCATTAGAAAGTCGACCCTTCCGATTCTTTGGGGTACTTACAAGTCTATACGATGAACTTGAGATTGACCTTGAACTTTGACCGGTCATTAGAGGTCACATATTGGTCGCCGACCCTCAATTAAAAAAACGGGTGTCGAAAAACGCTGATTTTCACTGGCAAAAAATCAGCCTTCTAGCACTTCATACGGGTTCGCTAGAACTGGATCACATTTACCTGTAAAATCACGAAAAAATTGACTTAAAATCGATTTTTTTTTGAAAATTTTATAAAAAACCTAAGTCTTAAAATGTCAGAAAAAAATTCTCTACAAGATAGGTTAAAAACATCGATACCCATTTTTGAGTTTTGAAATTTTTTATTTCAAACGTCTAAGACAATACTTAGACAATATAGTGGGATTCGAACTCGCGCATTAGAGATAGTAAACGTTTATTAGATGGAGTTCCGTTGGGAAAAGGATATAGAGTTTTATCCTGTACTTGGTTTTAAAAAGGCTATTGTGTCGTTAAAAAATATTTTTTGTCAATGTGTCTTGATTTTCAAAAGCTCTAATTGCCTTTTTTGAGGAGAAAATCTAATTTGGCGCTTCTGTGGAACTTGTGTTGGTTTAAAATTTTTGAATAAAATCTAGGCCGGAATCTAACTGCGCGCGAAACTTAATTTATAACCATTTCAATAATCGTTCCAGTATTTCTAATTTTCAACTATATTTTGTAAATGTTTATTTAAGCGCGTCGGTGCTTAGAGACAAATCCGAATATGGGCTCTCGATAAAAAACTTTTTACTGGGTATACATCTATATTGTCCTCAAATATATTGTCCTCAAATAAACCATCAAAGTCATCTTTGATAATTTAGGCAACTTTTGTTACTTTTTAATTTTCGTATAATTGTTTTTTTAGAAAATTTTGAGTTCGAATTCGTCAAATTTTTAATTCACGGCAACTTGCCAAATTACTTTAGTCGTCTTAAGCCGTCTCGACCACCGAATTGAATTTATTTTATTCATCTCATGAGAAAAAATAATTCTTTCGATGTGCTAAAATTTCGTATTTTTCGAATTTTAAATTTTCGATTTTGACGCAGAAATCGTATAAAAACAAATAAAATAAATCGAATTCGGTGGTCGGGACCGTTTTCTGCGGTTACTAATTAATAAGAAATACAAAAAAATATTTTACCTCAATTTAGACACCTTCGATAGCAATCACCCGTTTTTGAGTGTTTTTTTCAAAAGGCAAATTATAAAGTAAAAATTATAGACTGTAAAAATCAGATTAAACGAAGTAAGCTTTTCATTTGGAAAAGTTTTAATTCAAAAATTCCGAAGTGGCAAAAAGTCTACCATCAAGAGAAAGAAAATTGAAAAAGTCAAATCTCTAAGCACCGACCCCCTCAAACAGTATGTATTTCTATGCATTTCTTCTGGAAAAAATGTCATAATCAAGGCGGTTCTTGTTTCTTATTGTCATCATCCGCGTTTATTATTGGTCGGATGAAAAAACATTTTTTTTATCCAGTTCAAGATATCTCTTTAAAAAGATAAAACCCAAACTTAGCTGTACAAAATTTTTTTTCAAAGATACTGTATTTTACCGTATTTTTCGAATAAATATATATTAAATATAAGAAATGTCATTTTGAGTGAGAATAAATAATGCTAATTGCGATTGAATAAGAATTTTTATTTCAAATCGTCATTATGATAGTCAGTTTATGTAATAATAAATTGAGTTTTATACTTAACTCCCGGTAGGCCGACAATCTCTGGACCCGTTGTGTCTTTGCCACATCCGTGGTGTTGCATTTGAATCAAGCATATAACCGACGATTCATTATCAACATATATTTTTCAATGAAAAAATATTATACAAAGAATTTTCTACTGTCCTATAAAAACAATTTTTTAAAAAAGTTTATAAAAAGTCATCAAATTGTGAATAAGAAATTAAAAACTCTCTCATTTTTCGGCCGATTCTGACAAACAAGGGCATAAATAACACGAATTTAGGGTTAATTTACATTTTAAATTGAAATATTAAACCGTCACCAATTGGTAGTATTGCAAAAAATGAATGTTTTAAACAAAAACTCTAGTAAATGAATCTTATTTGTGGACGTTATTTCTCTCTTCTTTCTGTCGTACGCATTCTTATGTTATCCTTATTTCGGAAGTTGAGCTTCTAGAAATGCATTTAAACCGAAGGTCAATTAAAATGCAATAAGGTCTTAGAAATTCGTGACGATTTCTTTAAGGGTCCACGTGATTTTGAGTCTTTTTGAAAAAAACATAGTACAGTAATTTGAAAAAGTACTCAATTAGTCAAAAATTTCAGATAACTCAAAACGTTTTTAAGAACTTTTCACATTAAATCAAGTCCGAATAAATCACGTGACGAAATAATCAAAAGTAAGGTTTGGAAATATGTCATAAATTAATCCTTATTTCTCGAAAAATAAGATCACGTGACGTTTTTGGAGAATATTATTAGTTCAAACTCTTGAATTAGGTGTTAATTGGCCCAAAAAATTCGGCGTAATTTGATCACTATTTGTTTACTTGCAAAGACCGTTTTTCCTAATTGTTTAGGCCAGGTGATTGTTTTTGGACTTTGGTGTAACAGGAAAAAAGTCTAAAAACTTTTAAGGAACCACTTAACTTCTTCAAAAATTGATTTAAGCATTTTTGAAAAAAAAAGTACTATTTATTACACCTTATTCCTTAAATATACGTACCTGATTAATTTTGGGGCTATGTTGTAATAAAAAAAAGTTTAGAATTTTTCCTGATCTGCTCAAGGCTTTTTTTGATGATTTGAATTTTTTTGGCAAAAAACTAGTACTGTAAGATAAGTAAAATTTCGAAAAAAAACGCACAAACGTCAATTATCCAAAACGTCGATCTATCCTTTGAAAATTTTAGTTTTACATGATTAAGGTCCTAAATTGCGATAAAGGCATTGCACACGGATGGTGCAAAAACCTAGGGAGTTAAATATTTTGTCTAAAAATATTGTAAAATAATAGCACGAATTCTCAATGTTTGATACATGTCTCCTACAGTTAACTTATTTGATGTTAGGAACTAGGCTGGTACCACCAGACCAAAATTGTGCTGAATTTTCAATCTTATACTGTTGGATTAGTAATATCCAAGTCAGAAAATCGATTGCTCAGGATTGCTCGAAAACCTAAAATGAGCTTTACATTCGAAATGGTATGAATAATAACCTAAGAATGCATAAAAAATGAATGATTCACAATAGTATCAACATTTGGTAACCAAATTTTGGTAACAAGGATTTTCAGGATGATAATCATCCGATGATTATTAGAAAATATTTTCGAATTTTATTAGAATTGAGCAATGCTGCAGAAGATTAATTTCTTGAATTTTTAATACAGTTTGTCCAGAGTTTACTCTTTATTATTAACTCTCAGCCGCCCGTACGGCTGTGCACTTTTAACGGTTTTTTCGACCCTTATACATAATGGAATCATCGTCGACCAAGTGAACGCTCAAAAAATTATTTATGATTTTTTTGGGGGAATTACTGTACTTTTTTTGCAAAAAAATCTCAAATCTCTCCAAAACATATTTGAGGCTAATCTTCAGAAAAAATAAGACTTTTTTTCGATTACGGTATAAACGAAATTGCACGGAACGTATAATATTGAATAGGAGCCTATACAAAATGAATGTTGTTGAGTCTTCAATTCTCTTAAGTACCCTCTTGCTGATTGGCCAAAGAATCACAAGCCTGAAGTGGCTTGATACTACATATATTTTCTTTGATGAAATAATGTAATTAATTTTGGGTTTTTGAACAATTTGTTCTAACCATTAGCGAGATAATTTTCTGAATTTTTACACCGAAGGCTAAATTGGGTAGGTCCTTTATTGGAAACTTATAGATAATTGGCATTATATAATACGGCTACACAGAGCCGTACGGGCGGCTGGGCCATCTTTAACTGCGGTCTTACCCGAGTTAAAAAATTGGGTAATTTTTTTTTCTAGCTCAAATCTTTTAAAAACATACGATTTGCAATTACATGAAATCGCTTACAGTCACTTGTATTTTCTTTTGAGACGCACTTAACCGTGTGAGCACAGAAAAAAGTTCCGCCAAGGCACAAGCCTTTATAAAGGCTTTTTCAAAGCGCGTATTACAGAAAGCCCAGATGGTCAGAGTTTCAATTTTTTTTGCATTAGGAAGTTCAAACGATATATTTTTGCATCGACATTTATATTCTAGAATTTTGTTTTTTAGTTCTAGAAAATTAACTGATAAGAGCAAGGTAACCATATCACGTGATACAAACCACAGTGGTGTTCACAATATTTTTGGATTTAATCGATGCACAAGGATCTGACCTATGTCATTGTTTTTTTGATTTGATTTATATATAATCAATCGAATTATTTAAATAGGTTAAAATTTTGATGAAAATCACCATTTTTCTAAAAAATGGTTATTTTCCTATAAAAGCAATTAGTACATTCTGATATATTTCTGGGTCGATATACTAATCAAGTACTCTGTGGACAATATTTAATCTCTGAATTAATTTTAATAATTAAAATTTTTCGTGAAATACTTAAAATCGAAAATTTTGAAATATCACTTCTGAAAAAAAATATCTTTCCTGTTACCAATTAATCTTTGTTTTGAGTGTCAACAGTGGAAAAAACTTTCCTAAAAACAGGCTATTTTCAAATTACAATGACGCATAGATCGCATTTAATTTTTTCAGAGGTAAAAGATTGGAAAAAAATCTCAAAAAATCAACCCTCCGTAAAATTTGAACAAATTCAAAAAAAAATAAGTCATTTTTTGACATCCTTGCAAAATTCTTAATAATGTATTGAAGGAGACTACGATGTTTTTTTTGCATATTTAGATGATTTAATATGCAAACACCTTATAAAGGTGCTGTGCTCACACGGGTTAACCATTAAGAGGGTTCTGGGTGCTAAACAGCAATTGCTGAGGAGTTTTTGACTACTTTTGAAGCCTCCATACAGTTTGTTTGAAATTTTGGAAAGTAAATGTTTATGATTTGAGATAGTCATAATTTATATCAAATCGTTATAAGCTCGTAAACGCTTTTCTAATCCTCAATTTTTTCCCAGCAGATATAACTCGCGGAGTTTATTCCAAGTTGATTCAAATTTAAAAAAAATCAGAAACATCGTACCACAAAACTTTCGGATTTTTTTAAACAAATTAGGGTTATTGTAAAAATGAAAATGTACTTTCGTAAAATGGTTATAACTGTCTAATATCATTTAGATTATTATTTTGATAAAACAGAAAATATTAAGCACAAAAAAATCTATAAAACTTTTGGATTTTATTTTTATCAGTTTAAAGTTATCTCTCTTAATCATACATTGAGTGCGCACCGCTATAAACATAAAAGCAGCATGTCAATATCATAACAAACAATAAGAGGCCTGAATTCAGTTAGTAATAGTGTTAAACTATTTTAAACATACATTCTAGCTCAGTTTTTGATAAAGAATTCAATTTTGCTATTCAAATTACATTTTTGCTCATATTTATGTGATATGCTATTTTTGGTTAAAACTCTAAAAAAAGACTTCAAAGTCGAATTACAAAATTTTNATTCGTCGAAATTGATTTCTCAGGACCGATTAACCCGGGAATTGTATTTATTTGTTTAATTTATCAAACAAAGAAAGATAATTTTTGCATGCAATCCAGCACCCAGAACCCTCTTTAAGTCCTATAAAAAACACTGTCCACAGTCGAAAAAATCAATAATGAAATTTCTCAAAGCAAACTACTTTTCATAGTTCGTTTCGAGGTTAAATACGAAAGTTAAAATAATATAGTCGAAAAGGTTTAAAATCTTTCATCATCCGACAAAAAAAAATTTACTTCTGGTCTACTAAAGTGATTAATTCTAGAGTTTCACGCAATGAAATCAAAAAAAAATCCTAGAATTTCTTCGGATTTTTATAATGTGGCTTATTAAAAAATAAAAAATACAATAAAAAAATAAAAAAAAGGAGATAGGTTTACAAATAATCTGTAAATTTAGTCGTGAACCGGCTTTACTAGAGCATTCAAAAATCATGTATAATACCCATTAAAATTTTTAGTGTTGTATTTTATAAATTATAATCCAAACTTAATTAATTAAACTTGAATATAGCTAGTTTAGACTATTTCTTAACATGACTTTTTAAAATAACTTATTAAAAATACAGCCACTGAACTTCCAAATCTGAAACGGTGGGCTGAACGTTCATCCAAAAAATATTCATTAAAATGTACTAGTCAATATATGAATTAATGTCCTGCTGAGAGTTGAAAAGGTCAAACCTGAAAAACCCTTCAATTTGCCTCTCACTTTGCTCAAAATTTTATTTAAAATCATCAAACAAATTGAGATCAAAAGCAGCCCAAAACGAAAAATTCAACAAAAAAATATTCTGTTCAAGTGGCAAGGGGTTGTAAGCGCTTCGGCATTTTCAAGAGTCTGAAAATTCAATGGAAAATTTTATAATTAAGAAAAAACTAGAACAAAAAGATGGCTGCTAAACTAAACAGCTTTGGTACTGAACAAATTTCCTGGGCAAACAAGGGGAAAATATATTTATAGAACATTTGATAAAAGCGCTGGCCTTGGGACGATAGCCAGCGACAAACAAGACAATGGGGATCGATTCCTAAAGAAAAAAGATATTTTCTATTGTTTCTAAACTAATATAGCCTAAAAGTACAAATAGGCAAGTCCAGAAATACAAAAATCGAATTAGGATCGACCTTCTACGTACAAGGTAGCTATTAACCAATATTCTTGTCCTATTGTTAGCTCGTAGAATACTTCTAGGCATTATTATCAAAAATTTACAAAAAACATATAGACCATGACATCGATATTTTAAACAAGTTGCTTGTTACAAGCATTAAAAACTACACTAAAATTTTCAAAATATATTGTATTTCTGATAACTTTATAATTAGACGATTTTTTGTCGAATTCTAAAGCTAATTTGATAATCGATTCTGATTAGTTCAAATTTCGATCAATCGGAATCTCAATTTTGATTTACTTTATTCTTGATTTCTATCTCTAAAGAAGCTATTTTTGTTGTGAATGAACTTCATTCAATGAAATGATAGGTCACGTGGGCAATAAACGCTTGAGGCGCTAGAAAGCAAATTAGCTATAAACATTTGGCATTTTCAGCAATTTTGAAAAATTTAAAAGCCGAAAAGAGACAAAACTTGAAAATGATATCAAAATATTTATTTTCGGAACTAACAGAAAAAAAAAGTGGAACAGTTGGTCAACTTTTCTTATTCTGATTATTTAAAAATTCAACCAATCAGAATTCAGCTTTATGAATTTGTTTTCAAAAATATAGTTTATATTCGTTATCAGCGTGAAATTTTTGCTCATAAAATGTTCGATCTTTGAAATTTTGAACAATAGTTCGAAATTCTTCAGACCTAAATTGCACAAAAAAAATTATTTGTGGTCGAAAATTTGTATTAGATAAAACTTTTATTGTCTGGCAATTTGTCTACAACGCTGGTTCGATACAAATACGGTAATAAAAAATCGATTCCTATACCGAAACTATAACCCATAGTTTGCACACTTATATAATCTAAAATAATTTAACCAAATACAAAAATTAAATTATGATCGACCTTCTACGGACAAAATATCTTATGTTTATCCAACATTATTGTTAGCTCCGAAAATGCAAACTTTTGAGATTTATATTATTTTAATGGCGGCGTTTTGCCTGTTTTTTATTGTTTTGGCATTTGTAGTAGTCTGTAAAATGACTAAAAAATCGGATAAAATGCTCGAAGTTACTTTAGCAATAATAATGAACAGGTAAATGTTTCCGATAAAATTTTTATAGCTTTTTTTAACTTTGATCTTATTTTATTGTTTGCATCAGCTCGCGAGCTTCGAAGCCCAAGTTTATTTTTAAAAATTTAAACAGTTTATTTTGCGTTTTAGACAAAAACTTACGTTAGAAATTAATTTATAAATAAAATTTTAACACTTTAAGGAGGTAACCGACGGAGGTCTATATCTCGAGATCTACACATGCTACGAAGCTAATTCTTGCGGTATTCGAAATTTTGTTGTTGATTTCATTCAGAAAAAAAAATCGGACAAACATTTTTTTCAGAAATTTCGAATTCTCTCTGTGTGTTTTATGCTTTCATTTTTGAACTGCAGAATCAAAAACCATAATTTTTCTTGCATTGGGTAGCCAAGATTTGAAATTGTATGAAAAATTGAAAAAAATTTTATTTTTCGAAAAAAAAATTTCCACAATTTTCTTAAGGGGTAGCGGTCTTTAAGGAGGTAGCGGTCGCATAAATGTACTTTTGTACTCCCACATTCTCTTAAAAGGGTTACGTTCCTTTAAGGAGTCTCTCGGCAATAATTACTTGTAATCAATTACCAGGAATTACAAACTGCTTGGAACTTTTGAACCAATATGTAGTCCTATCCAGCTTATCTACCAAATAATTGATATCAGAATAATTTTCCGTCTGACCCTATGACACCATCGCGGAGTTTCTCAGACCTAACGTAAATTTTCAAATTACGTACTCCTCCTAGAGATTGCAACGGATAAGCATCAGATCTTGCATCAAACCCGAACACTTATGGTATTTATGAAGGCATTTTTGAATTTCTCAACAGTTTTTTTCTAGAACCGACAAAAAACGCCCTAATTTTCAATTTGTTTCTCTTAGGACTACCTATCTCATAGGCTACATGTCGCAATGCAAAAATTTTAATAAAGGATGAAAATATTTTTTATTATTTTATTGTAGCCGAATTTGAAATTTATTTGACTTCTAGAAATCCGTTTTAGTAAACCGGAAGTGAAATCTTGGAAAAATTAAATTGCCGTATTAACTCTAAAGTCCACCAAATTAAGCTTTGAGTACGAGCAAAAATTCTCTTAACTTTTCGATATTTTGAGGTTTTTCTGGTCTGAAAATTGGTGGTTCAATGTTTTCCAAAAAACATATTATCAGACAAAATCTCAAATGAAAATTTCGAATTTTTTTTCATTCTTTTGTTTGTTTTTTTTCACTAAGTTTATGCTTTCTGAAGTTTCCCCTAGCAATGTCTGCTATTTTTACACCCCAATGTACCCTAAAAAGATGCGACCGCTACCCCTTAAATTTCGAACAAAAAAATTTTAAAATTTAGTTGTTTTCCAAGTATTTTTTTCGAAATCGGCGCTGTATTGTGAGAAGACATATCAGAATTATTGTTTTTTACGGCATCGGTTCTCTTCTTATGTAACTTATAAGAAAAATAAGTAGAATAAAACATTTTTTGAAAAAAATTTAAAAATTGATCAAAAATTGGGAAAATCTGGCAAATCAGACGCAACCGAAACTTTGAACGTCTCGTTCCCGCAAAGAAAAACAAACAAGATATTGTTAATATGATTTTCACTTTAACCTGGAGCACACAATTTGTAAAAAGTGTTTTTTTTAAAAAATATCTGACATCAGTGCCAAATGAAATTGAATAAGCTACTCAAGTACACCCTAAACTAGTCAATTTCACATGTTTCTTTTGTCATATTTGAGCATATAGACCGAAAATTACAATTTCTTATTCCACTTTACTTCCTAAAAACCATTAATAGTCGTTTATAAAAATTAAATTTTTGACATCTCATGACTAATAAAATGAATCGAATTTAGTCAAAAACGTGTTTTTAACCAGCTATCACGACCGGGTACAATCATACAAAAACTTTTAAATACATTTTGTGAAAAATTCAGACAAAATCAACTATATTTCAAGATATCAGTATCGGCAGGCTGTCCTTGTGACAAGACTGGCGTTTTAAAAATGTAAAAGCGCGTCGGATTACCGCCTTAACGGTCGTCGTCCGCGTTACTTAGCGAACTAGGGGTTTCAATGCCAATTATTGCAAGGTACAAACTACAGGACAAAGTTTTGCGTCTGACTAATGTATTGAGCAAAAATCTTGCATCCTATAAAAAAATTGAAGCACGGATGCTCGTTCAATCGAAAACTGCTTACAAAAATAACGGAATATTTTTAAAATGTATATCTCCTCCTGAGTAGTTTTAGGGATATAACAATGCATTATGACTCAAATTAACCGACGGGACAAAACGGTGAGCAGCAAAATCGGGTGTCGGTGTGTTTTGAAAATTTCTGAATTTGGTTCTCAGTTCACCAAATACATTATTTCCTTGGTTCGGGTCTCATATCAAAATGGATCGCGCCCTTATTTAAAATCACNGAATTATTTTTTAAAAATGTATCTCCTCCCTGAGTTTTTAGGGTATAACAATGATGTATGACTCAAATTAACCGGACAAAACGTGAGCAAAAAATCGAGTCGAGTTTTTTTTGAAAATTCTTGAATTTGGTCTCAGTATCACCAAAATACAGTATTTTGACCCTTGTTTAGGGGTCTCAATCAAAATGTATCTCCTCCCTTGATTTAAAAGTCACACATTCGAAACCTAGATGAATGTGCAGCTGAAAAGTCCTTGCAAAAAATCGAGTTGAGTTTTGTCTAAATTTCTGACTTGTTTTTTCTGTAAATCGTGTACTCCGACTTCAAATAAGTTATCAGATTTTTTTTAAGAAGGTTGTAGGTTCTAGAAATGGTGACACATTTTTTTCAAAAATAAAATCTAGTGCTAATAGCACTGTGCTATACACCTTTTGTACTCACCTCTTGATACAGTATCATTGATACTGTTTTTTAAGGTTTTCACGGTATAATTTATTTCGAAAACCATGGATTACTAAACTAAAATCAGTACACAAATCAATTTTTGAACGATTTGGAAAAATCTTCGGTAGAAGTTTTTTCAATTTCCACATAAGGCGCTAATGGTTGCAATTTACAAAAATATATTGGATGACTGAAAGTTATTCGCATTCATTATAATAAGTATAAAAAAGAATAGTAACATTCTGTGACATTTCTGACAGATACATTTACTTTAAAGTGATAAGGATCTCCACCCTGATTGACTGAAACTCATATGCTTATACAAAAGAAAATACCCCTCAGCCAATCATATCTACAAATTTTGCATCATTTGAATCGAGCATGCGGTCGGAATTCGAAGTGGAGATACAGTATAAGGTGAAAATCGTTTTTTGAACAAAATAACAAGCAATAGAATCAAACAAAAATCATTTTGATCTTCACACGTTGATTTAACCAGTTAACTAGTTTACAAAATAGTAATTCAGGAACCGCTTGTAGGCAAAGAACAGTTAAATATTCGATTCTCCGGATTTGTCGAGATAACACATGAGTTCATGTATTCTAAGGAATTAAAAACTTGGGTCCTGTAATAGTTGACCTTTCGTATTTATGTTTTTGTTAGTGATGAACTTCCCAGCAAATTATACTAAAAATAAAATGAGTCACATTCAATGAATTTGCGGTTAAATCAGCTATAATTATAATCAGATAATTATTTCCATAAAAATAGCTTTTTTTGTTATCTTTTGCATTTAAATGTTTGGATACGAAACATAAATAAGTAGAACATTAAAAATAAGTCGTACATAAAAAAACATGTCATCCAATAATTTTAGCATGGAAATTTCGTAGGTACAGCAAATTCCGTTACCGACGTAGATTTAAAAAAAAGTGTATTCTGAGAAATTATTCGCGAAATTATAATGAACAGGTCACGATTAGCCTGTCCAATGCGATTTTTTATAGAAATTCAGTAATCTCATCTAACTTGTAGAAGAAGGCTTCTCAGAAAATATTCATCAAGAAAACGATTGAATAAAAATTTTTTTTATTTTAAGGGTTGGTGGTTCATACTTTTCTTACAGTTCTTATGTCATAAAGATGTTTGCACCAACTCAGTCGTTGATGTTTTAAAAGCACAAGAACAACCCAAATAACAGAACAAAAAAAATTATCGATTACTTTTGCGTTTTGTCGATTTGTTTTCTAGAAGATTTTCTTCAAAATTATGTTCAAAAAATAACGTTTGTGTCAATATTGACCAGACGTAAAACTGGTTCGGAAATATGGTTGACGTAAGCCATACTTAATACTCTGTCTCTGCGTGTTTCACTGCGGTCTCTTTTGGAGTATCCTACTTTACGAAAAACATCGGAAGCCATATTTTTCCGCGGAAATTTTTTCCGTGACCATTAAAAATATATTTTTTGCTTTGGGGCCGAAATTTGACAACCCACCTACCACAGTTTCCTTGTTTGTTTAGAGCTAGTTTTTGCAAATTTGAGTAAATTTTTTTGAAATTTAACTAGGGAGGAGTAGGAATTTCGATGACAAGAAGTCCAAAAACGGTGTAATTTTGGACGGTTTTTGTTACGATAGTTCTGAATAAATATAAGCATTATCGACAAGCTGACTCCAAAGTTTTGATATAACTAATTATACAGTTATGTTAAAATTTAGGTTTATTCAAAATTAACCTCAGAGGAGTAGGAATTTCGGTTTTGTTAGGTGGCTGCTTGTGCCGACTTATGTTATGTGAAGGAGTGTGGGTCATACAAAAAGTTTTGGAGTGTTTTTTTTTGCAAGTGTTGAAGGCTAGTTCTACAACTGGTTAATCTGAATATAGATTCCTCGAGGCCCTGTTCGGCTAATATTTTATCGAGAAAATGTTCAAATAGGAATCAATACCTTACTTCGGTTCGTTGTTCAAAAACCAGGTTTAAATACGATTATAAGCCGCGGCTGGGCAATGATTTGTTCGTATTTATTTCGATCATATATTTGTCTTGAGCAGGTTTCTCTAATTGTCTTCAAATCGGTTTCTAAGCTGATATTATGATATGTGTGAATATTAAAAAAAAATCCATTCCAGCCCGGCCGAGAACGAGAAATTTTTCAATCGCATTGGACAAGCTAGTCACGATGATTTTATCATCATGCATGAGTTGATGATTATCCTCTTTTATTCTAACGAACCCATAACGGACGCTCAACAAATTGCAGCCCTCTGGTATATAAAATTTAATTTTTTCGAAAAGGAAGATTTTCGTCACAAAAAATGCTATGACACAAAAAATTTGAAGACAAAAATGTAACAAATTTTTGGTCATTTTGGAAGAAATAATTTGCAAAGACCCTTTATACAACCTTTTTTGATCATGGTCGAACCCGGCAGTTTAAAAAGTGAAACACGGCAATTTTACTATCTAAAATATTAGAAAAACTCGTTTTTTCATCGCGTATTTTTTCCTGAAAAATTATAACGCTGTCATGGATTTTTCACATTCTGTCCCAAATAGATTTTTGTTTTATTGAACTCGGTTTGGTTATAGTAAATTTAAGAAATAGGTTTAATTCTAGCCCGACGATGTTTCATCATAATATTTTGTATTTAAATTCGCAATGTGTGAGAGACTAACTCAGATAAAAATTTATATTGCATATCATCTGAAAGATTTAGTCATAATAAACTCGTGTAACTAAAATTGGACTAATTCATTTATGATGAATAAGGTAATTCAATTTTAGTTTTCAATTTTGATCGCCATAAACATTCACGTAAAATATCTTAACGTAGAAATATTCGATTCAATTCTGGCATCTAAAATCTCCTAAATTACAGAACAGAAAACGTATTTTTTCTTGTGTTTACACTATTAATTATTGCTTTATCCGTGAAAATTGCATTAATTGCTTTAGCTTTAATGTATTTATACATTAAGGATCTCGAGAGCTAAACAACGAAAAATCCGTATTTTTGTTACTTTTTGGTAAAAATGTTCCTTAACCCTCCGAGGCATAGAGCCTTTTGAAAGGCTAAAGCCACTTTGAATCATCTAAAAATTATGGAAAAAATGATCGCAGAAACTTCTCTTTCGAATAAATTTTAAAATTCAATAATTTTAATTTCATAATATTACCTAAATTTTTTTCGGATAAAAGGTCCAAGTTTTATGACGAGTTGATTAAAAAGCGATTTTTCGCTTGAGTCTTACTTCCAAGAAAATAATGTTCGACTCGAGAATGGAATAAAAAGTTGAAACAAGCCAGTTTTTAGGAAAGTTTTTTGAGTTCATTTTTCATGAAAAATTAACACTCCAAGAAGTTCTGAAGCGAAAATATTTTTTTATAAGTAAAATTTCAAATATCTTATTTCGATATTAGTATGGATAAAATGATATGTTTTGAAAAAATATTCAATTTGTGAAAATCATGCTAGAGTGGTGCTTTTATACCACATTTGCCTTGATATTGTGATAATCATCAAATAATTTCTTTAAATCGAGAAAACTAACAATTCTTTCCTAAAAAACGTGATTTTTTCATGAACATTTTGAACTTATTTATAAATATATTTTGATTCCCAACATATATACTCAATCAGACAAAAATTTAAAGTAGAACAGAGCACTGCGCAGTTATTGAGATATACATACATTTCCTGGAGCCTACCATGAGGTAGTATCACGTAACGTGATTCACGTTGTTTAACTCGTAGACTCGATTTCCGGCAAGTAGTGACCATTCACCATTTAATCGCATTTTACGACGCTTAAACATTAATGACAAGATCAGTTATAAAGTTATCGATTAACTTTAAGACAAAATGACGTTTGTGCGTTTTTTTTCTAAATGTTTTACTGTATTACAGTACTTATTTTCTGCAAAAATAATTTCGAATCACCAAATAAAACCTTTCATCGTAATCAGAAAAAACTTAGATCGCAATCAAAAATATGACAAGCTGTATATATCCTATAATAACTCGTTATGAAATAATCAAGAGCTGCCGAACAATAATATTTCAAAATAACAAGTTTCGATTTATTTTCTATAACTTTTGTTATTCTTAGACAAACCTCGTATTTTTTTAAATTTACACTCACTAATTAGCGATTTTGCGCTAGTTTCTTTTTTGGTCTTATTAAAAGTTTTAGTTTATGGAACTGCCAACCAACTAATTTGTCGCATGGATTTTACTCTTTGAAGTCTACCCACATTAGGGCAGTATTCATTTTAAAAATGATTTGATCTTTTAGTTCAGAAGCCACAGATGAGATAATTTTAACTTCTTTATTATTCTGTAACTATTAAATTGATTCATTTTTAGTAACGTGCAATTGAGGAAAAATAGTAGATGGTATTATTTTTTTAATTATTGGTCAAAAATTTCGAAATTTTTGCATTTTTATGATTTTCTTCTAAAATTTTTTTTTCAAGTTGAAGTTAAAAAATAACGCTTTATTTAATCACAAAAACTTCAAAATATTATCTTGGCGTAAGCTAACTTTTCAAGCAGTGTTTCACTGGCAGTCAGTGACTGGCTTCATTTTGCACCTTAGCACGTTTTTTTAGTAAAATAGTTTTATGGAATGAATAATTCATAAAAAAACGCGCAAAAGATCTATCTTAGACCAAATATAATCGATCGCGCTCATTGCTTAAATATGATAAAGTTAACATGTTTTTCACAGAATCATCTCTTTTTATAGCTATTTCACATCAACTGCATTGTAGTAGAATCCAGTTGATTTAAGGGGGTATGCGACTCTGATTTGACATTTTCTCGGTGAAATATACTGAAAACTCAGAGCTCACGAGAGAAACCGAAAATGCTAATTTGTAGATCTATCCTTAATCTAGCAAAAA
>SCLH01001397.1:63366-90369 GCA_004367855.1 Oikopleura vanhoeffeni
AAAATTCGAGAATTTTTTTTCTTGGGCCTGATTTAGCGACGACCACCTCCTTAAGGATCTATAACAAATACAAGGAATTTTTTTTTGAAGAAAAAAATTCTAAATTCCTTTGTAAAGCCTTAAAATTGAGTGAAAATACAGTCCTTGTATCATGACGCGTCACGGCAAATCGCGTTTCCAGGAAAAATGTAATTAGGCTAAAATGAAATGCTTCCTCTAATTTTTAGAATAGTGTTTCCGTATTTACTCCAGGTAACCATGTAATCAGAGTTTTGATTGAAATTCTTCAATGTCAAAAATTACATCATTTGTTTGCACACGCACGTTTGATTAATTTATGAATAGTGGGATATATACTAAGTACATATACTAAGTAGTATTTCAAATACTACGATAGTAGTTTTCGGATAAAGAAATGGCTGCTTTGGTTAAGCTTATTACTTTTAAAGAGTTGGTCAAAATTTAGGTTTGCTGTCTTCTTTAATGATAAATAAAAAATTACCAAGTAAAAAATCTGCTCAATCACACGGTGATTCACACCTTCGGAAAGTTAAAAAAAAACGATTCAGCTCACCTCAGAAAAATCGATCTATGCCAAAACGGAAATTCTTTCCTCGCAATTATCGAATAATTTTAGGCGATAATGACATCAGACGGAAATCGTAATGAAATGCACCAAAATATCGCTCCCTCGCAATGATGCATGAGATATCTTATTAAAGCGCTCGAGAGACAAATCTTTGGTTTCTGTAAAATGTTGCGATAAAAGTTTGAGCGATTTAGGTTATAAAATGAAAAAAATGTGGAAATTGTTGATAATACTTACAGTCAGGCATATTTCAAAAATAAATTGATCGGTCTTCCCCCGACATCATAAAGCTTTGCGAATTCATTTTTAATATAATTCGTAACAGTTTGGCTTGATCAATGGGCAATATTTCAGAGAAAAAAATATTTTTGGTGGATTTATCCGCCGAGCGTTTGTATTAGATATATGATAGCGTTAAACTTTGATAAAGGCAAATTAGCGATGATTATTTTTATAACTTTTTTTATCCAGCAAATTATTAATTTTTCGGCTGAGAACTTTAAAATCACTAAATGCTTATCCAGAAAAGTTACCACGGTAACTTATAATATCTAGTATTAAGACAGTTTGACAGACAAGTATTTACTGTTACTAGATAAAGTTATTACCCATGGTTCATGACGGTGACAGGCGTCAACCATACCCGTCAAAGTTACATAAGACCCAAATACAATATTTAAAATTATGTTTTAAACCCCCGTTTTTCAGTATTTTCACGATAAATTACATGAGTCTTGATTGATTTCTACGTGACAAAAAAATCTGTTTTTTTCCAATTTTTTTGGGTTTGAATTAAAATATTAAATTTATTTTAAGGGGGTAGGTGTCGCTGTTGGTACCTTTCAATCACGGCCTTCAGAACAATCTAGGGCGTGTAAAAATCTGAAGGATACTCTGTTTGTGATCTAGCCTTCGTCTAACATAACATCCAAGTCAACCTGTTAATCACACCACCAGGTGGTGAGTCTATTCTAGATCACTCTAACGGTTGTTTCAAATCGAGTCTCTTTAGACCCGCACATACCAAAGCGTCTGAATTCACACAGAGACGGAAGAGTGAGTTTCATAATATGTTGGAGCCATTTTGTGTGAAGATTCGCTCTTTGAATTTTCTAGAATCACTTCTTGACGCCAGTTCACCAACTTTTTCCCTTCAAATGATACTTCTCCTAGACGGATGTTCAGAATAGACTGTTTTTTCGACTCAAGTAGATGAATATAGTGTCGTAATATGTTGGGCTCGGATTTTTGAATTTCACCCTAGAATTCTAGAAATATGACTATAAGTAAACCGGGAAATGAAAAGTTCGAAAAAAAGTTCGTCTGATCGAAACAAAGTACCACCAAATTGAAGCTGAGATTTCCATGATCAAAAAAGTTGGCTTACAGCTAATCAAAATTTTAACCAATCAGCGTCAAATTTGATAATTAGGTTTAACTTTTGGCTTAAAAATAATTGAAATTTCTAGAATTCGATTAAGACATTTCCGATAATTTAATGTCATGCATCGTTTCGGTGGGTCATATTCACCAATAAAAATGTTCATATCATGGTGGAATACCGGTTTGCGGGTTAAAGCAAAAAATATTCGAATTTTGAAATTCTATTTGGTGTAGATTGTTTTGAAAAAAATAATTGCCACCATGAGATTCTCTTGGGATCAACTTTAGTCATAACCGACAACTGGATCACTTACCTGTAAAATCACGAAAAATTGACCTAAAATCGATTTTTTGAAATTTTTATAAAAAAAAAAACCTAGTCTTAAAATGACCAGAAAAAATTGCTCACAAGATAGGTTAAAAACTCGATACCCATTTAGTTTTTGAAATTCTTATTTAAACAAATCGTCCGAATTAATGTATCAAAATAATTCTAGTAAAGGGCTCAAAAAAAACGACACCTACCCCCTTAAGTGTTTTTTTCTTCATCACGGTTCAGTCGAAAATTATCACGTGACCGTATAAATAAAAAAAATAAGATTTTGATGGTCCTAAATTCGATCCGATGAAAAAGCATAAGTACAATAAATTCTTCGAGTCTATCCTCATTTTTTAATTTATTGACAGCAATTTATTTTGGCTAACAAATACAGTAAAAATTACAATTTATAATTGAGTAGTTCAAACGATACAGCATAAAAAAATTTTGTCAGAAATTTTTTTATTATTCAAAGGTAGAAAACTGAAAACAAAATTTTGAATGCCATAAGAATTTATATTCTATCATGTATATATCTCGAGCTATAGCCTTCTGTCGGTTACTCCCTTAAAATATCTGAAAATAATTCACGAACTATAAACATTCGTTTTAAAATATTCAATTCAGACCGAACAAGAACGGATGGTCGAAAAAGACTTAAATTTCTTGTAGGATTATTGAGACCTAAAAACACGTAGGGTTTTAAGTAAGTCATTCATTTGTTGATCATGACCGGCACAAATTTGAACCGTAAAATCTACGGTATTAGCATGTTTTAAACAAGAATGTGTTAACAGCGCTTTTGCATACTTTGTTCACGCCACTCCACTTAGTTAAAATCTGCTCAACATTTGAAAAAGTGAAGATTAAATGCTTCAATTTGTAAATAGAATCAAAAGTTCGAAACAATGAATTCTTTCACTTTCAGTTTATAAAAATATATCCTAGTCTAAAATTAAATATTTTTAATCCCTTTTCAAAAGAGTATATTTCCGAGGGGGCGCTGCACTGTCTCGCCCTAAACTAGGCAAGAAAAAAAATATTATTTAACCAAATAACAAATCGACTCGAAGGATGAAATTTTAATTTGCGGCTGGGCGAAAATTGCCCCTTATAATGAAGACTTATCTTGGATAAGTTATCCCGTATAGAAAATAATTTTTTTGTATAAAATTGGTCATGGTCCTGCCAACTAGCGTTAAAAAAACGCAACAAAAGTGGCAAGGATTAGAAGGTGGAACGATCTTTTTTATTTTTTTTGTTACCTTTTCGAGCTGAAATTGAGCTCAATGCGTGACGAAAATTGAGCCTTGCTTTTTGATCAAGTAGATTTAATATCAGACCGACCATGAAATTGTTATTCACTACGTGAAAACCAGAATGGCAAACTTTTTTCGATGGTTTTTATATTTTAATCGTGAGAAACTGGGATGATTTGTCAGAAAGTAGAGGTTTCAAAGCAGCATTAAATCAATTAAATGAACTTTTCTGAGAAAAAGTGTAACGACGTGCCAAAAACACATCACTCAAAATCAGGTTTAAATACTGTATTTACTAGCTTACTACAGTATTGATGGAAATGATAAAATTTGTGAATTACCAACTCTTGACATTAAAAAATAAGTCGCATGTTACAAAATTTGAACCTACTTTAAAATCACAGCGGCTAACCCTCAAAAGCATTTCCAGATTAATTGAACCAATATCACTGAAATGATGCTTGAAGTCAACTTTTTAATGACGATATAAGCAACCACAGGACAATTATGAACATGAGGGGCATAACTTATGCCGCATAAGGGAACAAAAGTAGCTTCGATCTCTAGCACTTTGCGTGTACAATATTTACCTATGGTTGCGTAAACCGTCATTAAAAAGCTGACTAGTACTGAATTTTTACGCCGATAATTAATTTTAAAAATGAAATGAACGGATTTGGCTTTATTTAACGTCTGATTATAATAAAATAAAGATAATCACAATACATGAGCCCATTTTGTCATTTATTATTTGAAATTTACATATCTTAGGTCTTTCAAATGCAAAAACCATAAAAATAGGTGGTATCTGAGAATTCTAGAAGGTTCTTGATAAAAATTTGAAAAAAGAGACTTATGCCAGAAATATTTTTCTGTTACTACATACAAACGTATTCTTTTGTACTTCCTCAATTTGCGATCATTGAGACCCCCGCCAATGAAAATGTTTAATTTTGAACGATGCCTTTTTTTTAAATTGTGGTCCCTGCGCGGTTGGTGATAGTTTCAATGACCGAAAAGTAGCATAAATACTCCCTCTTTAATATGAATTTATTACATGTATTAACTTTGACTTAGAAAATTTCGCATGATTCAAATTCTGAACTGAATTTCAGAATCGTAAAAAGTTTTCAAGAATGCTAACAGCGTATAAGTAATTTTTATAAACCAATTTGTTCATCGGCATTGAGGTAATCATCGTCCAGAATTTTCGTTTACAAACACCGGAATGGCCAAAATAAGTATATTTTTGTATAAACACCAAAATTAATTTGATAATGGTATAAAAGGGTTTTCTACTAAAAAAGCATGAAATTGCTATTCACTACACTCTCGCTTGACTTGCCTTTTTTATACGAAACTTTAATTTGAGCTACTTTTTTATAATTTTAAGAAAAGTGGGTTGGCAAATGTAAACTTCTCTCTCCGTGGCTTAATGCGGAATAAATTACTTGTTTAACATCCAAACACGGCCAGAGCCAGTTAATTGCTTTCTGCGTGGATAAATAGGGGAAAAGTAGAAACATTGAAATGTTAATTTGGACTGTAAATATGTAATACCGACCTTGACCACACAAT
Organism: Oikopleura vanhoeffeni; assembly: GCA_004367855.1. Taxonomy (NCBI): domain Eukaryota; kingdom Metazoa; phylum Chordata; class Appendicularia; order Copelata; family Oikopleuridae; genus Oikopleura; species Oikopleura vanhoeffeni. The sequence continues at coordinate 68,495 of SCLH01001397.1, forward strand.
TTAACCTTTTAATGGATATTTTTTTTAACGAAAATGAAAAAATAATTCGGTGAATTTGATTAGACCCATTTCACCGAAAGAACTTTTTAACAGGTAATTCTCACATACAATCAACTCCAAGGGCACTTATATTTGAGTCGGTGCTTTCTGTACCCAAATTGGTCTGAATCCAAATGTTTTATTCAGACCAATTTGGGTACAGAAAGCACGGTTGTGCTAAGTGTACCCAAATTGGTGAAAATGAAAATTATTTCGCCAAAAGTGCAAATTGACCAATTAAAATTTGAACAACATTGTTTAATTGCAAACGTTATCAGTACTAAGGGTGGCCGAGAAAATTTCAAAAGAAAAGATTAAGTCTTGAAATATGTTCATACATTAATGAATAACTTCATTCTTCGCATATCGAATTTGGAATCAACCATTATAAAACTTTTTTGTCGAAACATTTTGATGATATTGGAAAATATTTTTGAAAATTTAGCCCTTTTATCATGAATCATGATTGTGAAAAATTATAACTAAAGATTTTGGTATACAATGGCAAACTGACATGGCCTGCGAGGTAATTTCCTGTCACAATGTGTCAAAATTTATGTTAAAAACTTATTGTTGCACATGATACCGCGGCACATCTATACGTTTTCATGTTTTCAAGTTAAAATATTATGTGGTCATACCAAATATTTCCATGACCAAATGAATGAAAAAAATGACACTTTTGAATCAAATTCGAATTTTTTAATTGATTTTGCATTAGTTTTTGATTCAATATTTTTGGTTAAAACAAACCGTTATCTGAATCAATATTAGAAATCATGTTAAAAATCGTTAAGTACGCATTATAGTAACACAACAGTACGTTAAATTTGAAGATTTTAATTGGTACAACTAGAACATGAATTGCAAAGACAAAATTGATCTAACTGGAGTTTTTAACTCGTAGCGTTGCAAAGTAGTTGCTAGCGACCACACGCCCTTTACAACTCTTAATCATTAAGGGGGTACCCCCTCGTGAGAAATGCCGTTTTCATGGTTTTTGGGGGCAAATATCTGAAAAACTATACATTGTGACACCTAATTGTTTCGCCTGGTAGATTTATTGAACCTAAATCTCACATCCCAAACTATAATTAAGGATCACTGGTTGCTCGACCGATCAGGAACGAGCTTCAAAGTAGAGTCATATTAAGTAGTACAAAGCCTATTTCTCCGTGAGTTTTGAGGGTAAAAAAATTATTTTCCGATTTTATAACCACAAAAAACGCACGCAGGTCTGTTACTATCGTTTTTGAAAATTCAAAATAAATTTGCTCTAGAAAATGCAAAAAACGATTTTTTTGAGCTGATTTTAAGAGACTCGCCGAAAAGCCTATTTCTCCCTGGATTTTTTAGTCGCAATTTTGAAACATATATGAATGAATAGCTCATTACCTCGCGAAGGGCTGTTACTATCAAAACTTCAGTTTCGATGTTTTTTCTGTTCTAAACAGTACTTCTAATTCTGAAAAGTCCAAATTTTGATTAAATGCTTAAAATCAAGACAAGATATTTCAAAATGATTAAAAAGTACTTTCTAAGGTTGGACTCAAATGTTTCATGGTCACGCGTGTAACCTTAGATTTATTATCAACATATTATTTTTCACTTGTTAAGGGTGGTCAAACGCAAATCTGGACAAAAATGTCTAATGAGGTTAATGTTTCCTCAGAAAGTTCAAAACTGCAATATTTCTGCATTGAAACGCATATAAGTGGTATTTTAGAAGTCCTTGCTATAGCGTAGCACGGCTAGCTTATTGCCTACACATATACTTAGTATACACAGTATCATGTTTGTGTACAAGAACGTAGGATATTGTATGCAGAAGTTATGTGTAGGCAGTAGGCCTACGCTAGATTCTAAGATTGACGCTAACCAATAAATGGCTAGTGAGCAATCAACTCGACATTACTCGATTCGCGCTAGGTTATCAATAGAGATTACGTTAAGCGAGTAAGTAGAGAATTACATTTAGATTGAACTGTAGTAATTGAATACATAGGTGTATCTACATTAACAAAGTGTCCAAACCCTTACTTCAATCCGCAGGAGATATCATTGCAAGTTGATACCGACGATATAGAAGCTCCCAGGTAAGTAATAGAATACAGTGCCTGCTACGGCAATACAAAGAGTACTAAATCCAAGACCCCAGTCCCAGACCCAGTGGGTTTAGTCTATTGCTACGTAGTAAGTTACTACCCTCCGAAAGTACATATTCAAAAATAGTATTTGTTTTGGAAATTTGATTTCGAGTTTGAAAGCTTAATTTTCATCCGCAAAAATAAATTGTTTCCGACTAAAAAATAATTTGACAATGTGACTCGACCGCTCTCTGCAGGACAACTAAGAGCTTAATCGAAATTATCTGTTAGATCAGTGGTAATGACCGAAGTGTGGTATTTTGAATATGCTATTCAAAAAAAAAAAATTCTTGAAAATTGAGGGATAAGTAGGTATTTCCTAAACCCATTATTTCAGGCATAAAATAACCGCTTTTTTTAGATTTCAAGTCTCTATGATTTTTTTCAAATTCTGAGATCAGTGATGTGATATGATAAATTTATATAATAAAGAAATTTCAAACGTCACATTCCGGGGAATGACTATCAATGCATACAACTTCGACCCTGACTCGACGCCTATTGACTCAAATATGTCATTTCTGGTGATTTCATATCTTTCTTAAGTTTTAATATTTTTAACTTTTTCAAACTCTAGGAGAAACACTGCATGTTTTGGATTTTGGGCACTTAAAGGTCACTCATTTTTGTGACTTGTTAAGAATTTTTTGCGGCGAATTCGAGTCTCAAGATTTCTTATGGTTTTGAGATTTTTTCAATAAAAAACAGTTTGAACTTTAAACTTTGAAAGTCGAAAGCTGTGACCTTTTTTGGTATATTGACAATTTTTTTGACAAATTTTTCCCATGATTTAACTTTCGGCTCAAGCGCCGAAAATAAAACCTCCAATTTACTATTCGTCGAGAGAAATAGTTATCTTCGACTAAAGTACGCGTAAAATTTTCAAAATTTAATTATATCAAAAAAACTGACAAAAAAAGATGAACGGAATTCAACCAATTTAGTTGTAAACTTCAGCGGAAGTCCTAGGTCATTAAAAATTCATATTTATACAATAATGGGAATATTCCTGTTTGAAGTGCTTGCCAAGTATTTATGTCTTTTTGAATATTACAAGCATTAGTGTGTTATAAAACTAAAACCGAAATACTATTCGATAATGGAATTTATATTTATTGTCAAAAATTTGTGGGACTCATATTATATGCTTTCACATATCCTAATTGAAAATAATGTCTATGAAAAGTGTCGATAGGAATGAACTGCGACTTGCTTAGGCATGCCGTCCAGGCGTGCGTGACTAAATCATAGAGCAAAATTTATTGAACCTAATTTTTTCAAATACATAAATATGTACATAAAATAGTGTCACTGTTTTTAAAGAAAAATCGGATGAATTTGACATGTGAAAAACCTGTTTTTTTCAAATAATTTTTGATTGGTCTATCAAATATTTTTATCGCCTTCATATATATTAGTGATATCAAAATTCTCTACAGAGAAAAGTCCTTAAAATTTTGAAAAAAAAATTGTTTTCAAATACACATTCTATTTTTTTCACTTTCACGATTTCGACTTAACCAAATGACTTTATTTCCCGAAACAGAAAAGTTAAAAAAAAAATTTAAAACCAAAAGATAGAGAATTGTGAAAAAACTTACACATTGTGAATTTCATAAAATTCTTGTGTAATTTACCATAAGAACGGGCGCGCTAAATGACCACTCAGTGCCAATCGGCACTGTCTGAGTACCGGGGTTAATAATTAATATTTTACAATTTTACCTGTTTTTTAATATCTTCTATTTCTAATTCTTCATTATTATTTTGCATTTTGTTATACTTCATTTTAAAATTATTATTTAACCCTTGTGAGCACAGAGCCACATAAGTGGCTCAAGCATACCTAAAATCATCCAAAAAAGGCAAAAAACGCGATAAAATTTAATTATTATAAAAGTAAATTTAAGCAATCAAAAATTGTCCACAGTTGTACTTTATTACCATATTTACTTGAAATTAATAGAAAAAAGTGTAATAATCTGGTTTTATAGGGAAATATAAACATTTTTCATCGAAAATCATGATTTTTTTTATCAAAATTGTTGACTTATTTATAAATAACTTTTGATTTATAAAATATAAATCAAATCGGACAAAACTATGACGTAGGCCAGATCTTTGTGCATCGTTTCCAACAAAAATCTAACTTGTGAAAACAAGTGTGACCGTGCATCACGTGATATGGTAAACCTTGCTTTTCTCACTATATTTTCACTATAGAACAAAAAATTAAAATTCTAGAATATAAAATGTCGGATGCAAAAATATTACCTTTCAACTTCCTTATGCAGAAAACATTGAAATTCCAACTGCCTTAAGCTTTCTGTAAACAACGTTCAAAGTAGAGCCACAATTGTGGCTTTGGACCAAAGCCTTTGGTGTCTTGGCGGAACTTTTTTTATATGCTCACAAGGGTTAATACATATTTATTTCTACTTGTTGAAAAGTTTATTAAAATATATTGTTTGATGAAAAGTTAACTTAAAACCTGTTTGAAACAAATTGTTTCCATTAAATTTTTGTTTCGAAAAATAAATTATCGCGAAACTAGCGTGTTTATATTTTTGCTTTTTTAGAGACATGAAAAAAATTGTTCAAAAATTGTCGTATTTACACTTCTATATTTTTACGAAATTTTGACGAAAACCCAATATAACATTGGGAAAAAATTTATTTTTAACAGCTAGACGTAGAATTTTTCAAATATGATTTTGTAAGTTAATTTAATTATAGCCTATAATTTTAGGAAACAAATGCAACAAACAACAAACACAATATAATTATTCAATTTTCCAAATTTTTTCCAAGATGTTTGGCCATAAATAAAGGCGCTTTACCAGTGGTAAATTACCACCTTGTATATTTGACAGTTTGTTTAATTCAGTTGGCGCAATATGAACGAAGGAATGTCATTGTCTCCTACCGAGCAAGAATTTGTCATTTTCAACCGTTCCAATAAAAGGGTGCTCGGTATGTCGCTAAACTGTTTTAGTACAATTAATTGTTGATGTTTTTAAAAATAAAAAAAAACGTAAAAAATGAGCAAAAAATAGCTCTCATATCATTTGTTGAGCATAACTGACCACCCTTCAAAGAGTTTTAATTGAAATTGAAGCTGAAAATGCTCCGTCAAAAATGTATCCAAAAAAACTCAGTTTCCATGCAAGTACAGCAAATTTTTTTGCACTGAGAAACAAAATCGACAAAAACTCGGTGTACGAAGCGCAAATTGATGATGGAAGTTTCAAGACTTAGGGTGGATACTTATGTTTAACAAGTGTATTTTCAAATTTTGACAGGTGTACGAATAATACTTATGTAATGACATTTTTAGGCGACTTGTGCATTTAGTAGTATTTGTTAAACTATTTTCCTAGTGAATTTATTTGAAAAAATTAAATTCTTGACAAATTCAAGTCAAACCCCTACTCTTACGCGAGCGAGTAAAAATGGGACACACAACCTATTATTTTATGTACAGTATTTGAGTAATTTCTTATTTTTCAGATAATTTCTGACTTTGTGCGGTCGAGGGTTTGTTTTACAAATAAGGTTTGTTAAAGAAGTATGCAACGCTGATTTTTTTTGGGACTTATAGTCTATAATAAATATTTTCATTATAGTTTCATGAACTTGACAAACTTAATTTTATTTTATTTTGATAATTATAGAACTTTATTGAAAAAGATTACTGTAAAATTCTTGATAATGAATTAATTTATAATTCGGAACTAGTTGAATAAATATATATAAAAATAATAAATATAGTAATAATTAGTAAAGGACATCTTTAAACCCAAGAAAAAATTCACTGTTGACAAAATTTTGAAAATTTTTCCGTTTTTTGTGTGTATTTCGAAAGTGTTAAATTTAATTTTCATATTTGACGCTTATTGGTTAAAAACTTCAGAGTGCTGTAAGAACCTTGTTAAGCCAGTTGATCATCAGCTTTATTATGATTACATTTCCAGTCTAATACTAAGTAAGTGAACTCATTTGTTGAAAAATGCATTTCCAGTTTATAAAAAAAACTTTCTAGAATTCTAGAGGAAATCAGAAAAAATTTATTAGATACTGTAACTGTTTTTTCGATTTTTTCAAAATATGAAATGTCAAAAATTGGGTCTAATAATCTACCATAAGTTCAAAAATATTAAACTTCAACTTCTTATGAATGAGTGAGTCTAAAACTTTTAAATCTAGCTACATACCGAGATCACGAACAAAAAATGTAATCAAACCAAATTTGATCAATTCATGCCGTTTTGCTGTAATAACTCATTGAAAAACCAAGTGAGCGTCGCATACCCCCTTAACTAGTAGGGGGTACTAATGTGATATTTAACTCATTTAACACATACATTTCGATTTTGTAGTTGATAATCATATAAACAATCGTCATATGATAGAAAATATGTTGAAATTGCATTAAAATTCTCGAGAAAAACTCGATTAAAACTACTGTATATTTTTCTATGCCAAAATTCACAAAACATTATGATATCCCGGAAGAAAAATTATGTAATTCTGAAATATTTATCACAATAAACAATTAACGGACTTATTTTCAGAAGAAAAGGTTTGTCGGCATGGTAAGTCCTCCTAGTGCTCATAACTGAATCAACTAAAAATTTCATCCAAATAATGCATTTCTGGTGGACTGTCTGCCCCTAATTTTTTGACCGAAATATTCTATTCTTTTCTATTCAACCAAACTAACTCTCAATAATGAAGATAGGGTGGCCAGTGGCCATATTCAGAGAAAAATTAACCAAAAATATCCGAATCGACCATTTTTTAAATGTTTTTTATCAAAAAGTTATTATAAAAAATTTAATATTCTCAAAAGTTTTTGAGAAAAATTATGTAAAAATGGCAATTCGTTACAAACAGCTGAAATGTAAACTGTACGGGTAACTCGTATCTGACCGTGAATTAACGAAAAATAATTTGAGATTGATTAATTTTATATAACATTTTTTTCTAATAAATTTTGATTAAGATGTAAACATTTAATATATTTGCAGATTGCGTATTTTTTCCTAGAAATATTTCACACCCTAACTTGTGAGTTCTTATACTGAAGATTCGTTGACATCCATTGAGCCACCATCAAAATTGTCCTGCAGTGATGATTCAGCTTTAATTGCAATGGAAGACGACGATGGTGAAACTGAATCAAACTAAAATTAGATAACTAATAAAAAAATTCAAATTTTTGAGTAAATGCAAAGAAAATGATTACTCTCTAACTGATAAAAAGATAAAATCATGCAATAAACCAGGAAATTCTATAGCATGCTACAGGGGGACGCCCAATTTAAAGTTTTTATCCAAAAATTATAGAATATTGGTCATTTTTTGGCGATATTGTCACTTTCGGGGAAATGTGGACAGAAATAAAAAAATTTGTTCAACATTAAAAACGCGTGGGCGTTCAAAATTACGTCATAATTTGAAAAGTTGTTCAATTTTATGAAAAGTTTTACAGTTGGTAAAATAAATTCCTTTTTCCTGCCTTCTTACGTCGCATTTTAAACCTACGCATTTCGAAAATTTTCATTTTCGATTTTGAAAGGTCAAAATAATTTTTTTTCAAATTTTTTTTATACCAAAATGCTTAGAAACTTGCAAGGAAATCGTTTCTGGCAACGGTTTAACCTCAATGTACCTCAAACAGGTCCTCCAATCAGCGACCAGATAATTAAAAAAATCGGCTCGGGCAAAAAAATTTTTTCGAAAGTTAAAAACCGTTCTTCGTTCATATCAATTCATCATAGGAATTTTAATGTTTCCTGTTCGCCCTAAAAAAAAGCACCGTGCGTCGCGCCACAGCTGTAACGTCAGAAAAGACAGTGGCCAATCGAATCACACGTTTCTTAAAATGAGTTGACAATCGTGTGATCGATTGGTCACTGTCTTTTCTGACGTCACAGTTGTGACGCGGAGTGAGAAGGCAGGTTAAAAAATAATCTTCTATATCTATCAGGGTACTTTCTTGGGCTTTTATCCAACTTTTCTAGCCAACATTTTTATTTCATTCGGCCTTTGAAAAACGACTCATCCGATTGAGTTTTTAGATAGCTCAAACTGAGCACAAATATTCAGAAAAAAAAATTAAAAAAGTAGGGTCAGACCATTTTTTCCATTTTTTTATGAAAAACTGATAATTAAACAAATTCAGTAATCTGAGAAAAAATAGAAACAAGTTCCGATTCGGACCATTTTTTAGTATTTTATTATTCACTAGATATGTGTGCTCAGTTTGAGCTATCTAAGAACTTAATCGGATTAGTCGTTTTCAAAAGCCGAATTATATAAAAAATTTGGCTTACAATGTGGCATAAAAGCCCCAGCAAGTGCCGTAATAGAAAGAACGCCCACGTAATTACGTAATTACGTAGGTTTTTACGGCGATATATAGGCCTCTCACTGTATTTAAAACCTTAATTAATTGTGGATTTTTTTGGGGAGGAGTGGTCGCAAAAATAAAGGAAATTTTAAATATGTATTACTCACAAGGTACTATAAATACAGGCAGATTCACAAAATAAATTGTATTGTCATTGACAATTTGTCAATTTTGAAGTAGTTTGGAATACGTAACGTATTATACGTTACGAAATATTATATTTTTTGAAATATAATAATTTATGTAAATCTAACCTGATAACTGTTTTTTGGTGGAGCGTTTGAATTTAAACCAAACATCTAAAAGTTTCTGAACTTATGTAAAAAATGGAATTAAGGGGTTGGTGTCGGTTTTTTTTGAGCCCTTTATATGATAATTTATGATAAATTAATATCGGTTGTGACTAAAGTTGACCCAAGAATCTCATGGTGGCAATTATATTTTTCAAAACAATCCTAGAACAAAAATCTAGAATTTTTCAAAATTCGAATATTTTTTTGCTTTAACCCGCATAAAACCGGTATTCCACCCCATGATATGAACATTTTTTATTGGTGAATATGACCCACCGAACGATGCCATAACATTAAAATTATCGGAAATGTCTAAATCGAATTCCTAGAAATTTCAATTATTTTTAAGCCAAAATGTTAAACCTAATTATCGAATTTGACGCCTGATTGGTTAAAATTTTGATTAGCTGTAAGCCAACTTTTTGATCAGTGAAATCTCAGCTTCAATTTGGTGGTACTTTGTTCCGATCAGACGAAAACTTTTTTTCGAACTTTTTCATTTCCGGTTTACTTATAGTCCATTTCTAGAATTCTTAGGGTGAAATTCAAAAATCCAAAACCATTCATATTGTGACGACCAGTTGATATTTATCTTACCTTAGTCGAAAAACGGCTTTCTTCTGAACATTTGGTCTAAAAAGAAGTAGAGTTTAAGTCGAAAAATTGTAAAAATCCGGCGTTCCAAAAGTGATTCTAGAAAATTCCAAGAGCGACAATTCAAAAAAATAAACTTCCAACATATTAGTTCAACCTCACTCTTCCCGTACTCTGTGTAAATTGTCAGACGCTTTGTATGTGGGGTCTAAAAGAAGATAGATTTTAAAAAAACCGTTTAGTGCTCTAGAATGAGACTCACCACCAAGGTGAATGTGTGTACCAAGATTGACTTGAAGATGTTTAATCGTATAGGAACGAAGGCTAGAATCTACAAAACGAGTATGCCTAAGAATTTTCACAACTACCCTAGCATATTGTTCTGAGGCGTGATTGAAGGTACCAAAAAGGCGACACGGACCCTCCTTAATATATTTTAAGCTAAGTTCATATTTCAGCTCGGCTAGCGTCGACCCTCTTATTAACCCGTATACTCAGCATTTCAAAACAGCCCTGTACTCAGACAATGGCACTTTAACTTTGAAAAATCATATTTAATTTTCTATATATGTCACGAAGGTTTAATTAGACTAATTTTGAAGTCCAAACAATTTTGTGGGAGATCTAATAATTACTGAAGCAGGATTTAATTTATAAATTTATATTTTTTCTCAGTCAAAACTTTTTTCATACATTAATAGTGCCTTGAAACTTGCAATGAAACTCGTATGTATTTTACTAAGAGAACGGGCGCGCTGAATGACCAGTCATTGACCACTAAGTTCCAATCGGTACTTTTTGAGTACCGGGGTTAATCTTCCCTTTATCCTCAAATAATTCTTTATCCGAATTCACTACTGATCTTGAATTATATTGATAATTTCAAATGTTAGATTATAATTTCGATCATTTTGTAAATTTAGTGAAGGTTACTGCGAGCATAGTCTTAAAACTGAAAAACATCTTTAAAAATTCATAATCAAAAGATTCAAATTAAGGCCTTCAATACAAATTGACTCTGATCCCTGTTGCTTTCGATCTGAAACGTAAGTTTACTTCAAGATCAGGAGTGGTTGAAATTAAATGATGCAAAATGCGAGCACACGATGGGCTGGATGCTTGAATTTAAACCGATTTCATTGGCTTATTCTGAAATTCAGATTGAGATTGGTTGCAAGTATCTTGCACTCTTTGTATCTTTCAAATTGGCTGAATTTGTACTGCATAACTGGTACATTTTTTTATAGCCCTACAGTTAGGGCGCAGGCACTGTATTATCAAATAAAATTTAAATAATGCTGAAGAGTGAAGCAGTCACTTTCACATACTCGATTTAACTTGAAACTTCTTAAATTAATGTATTATTCTCGTGGCCATAATTTGATAAAAATACTCAAGGTACTTAAATTTATTTTCCCAAAAACGGCAGTCAACGGTTGAAGTGTCTCCTTCCTCAAGAGATGAAATACTAATTTCTCAACCTCTTTGGCTTAATCATTTTTAAAACTTTTAACTCGCCACATCAGGGTCATTCAACCCGCCTTAAAATTATATACTTCAAATTTTAAAATATTTGCAATAAACTTATTAACGGGTAAATTACCGAATTTATGCATTTCTAAGAAAAATTTAGCAAATCAGCGACTAAAAAATTATACAATACAAAACTAATGACCTAATTATTTTCAGGTTGAATAATTTATAATGACATTTTACGGTGATCAGTTAATATCCCTTTATCACTTTTTGGTTAGAATGCGTAGCCACTACTCCTTTTAACGTGTGATTTTAACGTTTGTGGGCTTACGCATCTAACCAAAAGGTGATAAAGGGAATATGTTACAGAGTGTTTTTTTTTCGCGGGAAACAAAAAGTAAAACAATTCGGGAGAATCTCCCTAAAATATAGACAATTCTCCGGTCCACTTGATACTTCTTATTCCCCTCAAAAAAAAACACATACTGTAATTAGTTCAGTGAAGTAAGTAAAGCATGTGACAAGTACGCAAAACTCCTCGTGAAACCATCAAATCTTACGTACAATTTCATTTACGTACAATTTCAACTCTTATAGGACGAAACCTCAAATCACTCCGAAGCACATTTGTGAGTTAAATTATCGTTAATTATAAAAATTTTGTTGTTTTTTTGCAAAATAATTAGTGAAGCTGAATTCTGATTGGTCTAAATTTGAACCAATCAAAATCGATAATTTTGATAAATTTTCGAGCTTAAATTATCCACTGATTATTAGTGTGGCCGCGATTCAGCCAAGTCAAAAAATGAAAGTTCTCAGATCGTCTTAAAAATGCCTGGAGGTGAGGTAATCCACCCCAGGGAAGAAAAAAGTTTCTAAAGACCTTTTCCATTTTAAACTCCTAGGTGTCCAAAATGGCGTTTTTCTTAAAAATATGACTTTGCATAATGCAATTGCATTCTAGAATATTGATGGAGGTATAGCAGAGAACATATTTATCAGATGTTCCTTGTACACTTTTACGGCATATTTGGTTAAAAAAATCAGTGATTATCCAAATTTAAGATTTTTCATATTTCTTTATGAAAAAAAGTAATTATTTGTCAAACCATTATTAGGAATCCAATATTGTTAGTAAATTTTTGTAAACATAATTTTTTCGCAGTTCTAGTCGGTGTGATTGGAGGTAACACATATGTTCATAAAATTATATTTCAGAATGAATTAATAAATCGAAAGCTTATCCTATAGAAAATTATTTTTACGTAAAAATGCCATATTTTATATCTTGATACACAAAAAACATTTCGAGTAAAATAAGAGTTTTAAAGTACATTTCCATGCTAAAAATATGTTAAAACTGTGAATAACAAACTGTATTATACATCACCCACATCATATTTTCTCGTCATAACGGAAGTAAATAATTGAAAATGTGGATACATATTTTATCATGATTGACAACTTTGCGAACATCCTGTGCCAGTTTTATTAAGGGGTAATTGGCAAATTGTCCCGAGGAATGGTTTAAATTGACAAATGCATTTTTAATGCATGACTAAACATCATAAAGTGACATGGCCCAGGTCAGCTGGAACACCCTAAATGGTTGCTTTAACATTTGAATGATACAAAGATCGCGGTATACTAGCACCCAATCAAAATCCTGGATTGCAGAATAGGCCGATTTCATTGTTCAGATTTGGGAGCAACCAATCAAATGCTCAGATTCTGCATTTTTCATATTCAGGATCTGTCCTCTGAGGGTCGGTATTACCTGAGTATCAAATGGAACGGATAGAAACAAAACGAAACGCCTCTTAAGGGGGTGGTCGTCGCATTTTAAGGGTTTTTCAATGGCTCATTGTCGCACAAGTACAAATCTTTGGACCAAATATAACCTCTCTCTGACATATTAAAACAAAAATCTTGCATCCTGAGAAAATCGAAAATGACGGATGGCTCGTCCAATCAGAACTGTGCTTACAAAAGTGACGGAATTATTATTTCAAAATATATCTCCTCCCTGGTTTTTCAGGTACAGCAATGATTTATAACTTTAATTAACCGCACAGATTGTGAGCAGATTACCAAGTTGAGTTTTTGACAAAATTCGTTTATTTGGCATTATAATCACCAAAAACAGTATTTTGACTCTATGTAAACTAGTGCAAAATACCGTTTTTTGGTGATTCTAAAGCCAAATTGACGAATTTTGTCAAAAACTCAACTCGGTAGTCTGCTCACGATTTGTGCGGTTAATTTAAGTCATAAATTATTGTTGTACTTTAAAAAACCAGGGAGGAGATACATTTGAAATGATAATTTCGTCACTTTTGTAAGCAGGGTTCTGATTGGACGAGCCATCGGTCACTTCCCATTTTTTTATATTTAGTCCAACGATTTGTACTTGTACGACAATTAGCCAATGAAAAACCCTTAAAATGCAACGACCACCCCCTTAATTCTTGTCTGGATGGTAAAATTGAGCTGGTTTCGACTTTTCTATCGGCAAAGCGACGGCAAAAATTTGAATGCACCAAAAATTAGATTTCTGTTATGCTCGAGTTACAGCCAGTTTCGTTTAGTTCCATTTGATACTCAGGTCGCTAATCCATAATGGTTGGTTGAGAAAGCTTTGAAAAATAACCCTTGTGTAAAACGTTTTATTGCATTTTTTGAGATCATAGAATGATCCGTTAAACTGCTGCGTAATATAAATTTTTCAAACCCGGGCATCATAAATTACACAAGGATTATTTTTCAAAGCTTCCTGGTATAAAAATTTGAGCTTTATAGATCCATAAAAGGTTAATAGTTCCCATAGGGATGTCAAAAAAAATTGGGCCTCATTTAGTATCGTCTAAGACGATTCGTCTTACATTTTCAAGAAAATTGCTATTCTGCGGAATGATCTATTATAATTTGACAAAATTGTTTGCCACCCTTATTCTAATTTTTATGGTTTGAGATTTTCTTTCAATGTATAAATATAAAAGTTTATTATACAGTAGTCACTGTGAAAATATTTCAAAAAATGCGAATTTTTGCGACCGCAATTAAGATCTAGTAAATTGTCATGACAATTTTTTATCAGTGTACAGTATTTCACTTCCACTATCTATTCTATGGCTCTATTTGTGAATAAATACCGAAAAGGCCAATTTTTTGATTTAATGCTTACATTTTAACAATCTTGATAAACTTGTAGATTTTGGATTCCGTAATAACTGTTCAAATAAGAACTAAAACTGCACATGTTTTGTAATTTTGACAGTGACATTTTGCATGTTATCATAAGTTAATTTGCTGATAAATATCACTGATAATAACCGTGGTTGACTTTTAAATCATTACGCGTAAATAAAGTATACTGTATATTGTATAATCTATATTGAGAGCTACTAGCCTCGTGTTGAATCGCAGTCTTACAAAACCTATCACGCCTCTCCCCTCGGTGTAGTAAATATATAGAGATGCGATGCATCGCGATGGACGTGCGAAGTTAGAACTCTACCCTGGACTCCAGGGTATATCGAAAACTTTTTCTTAAAAAATACTTTAACGCCCAGAGAAATTTACCACGAAAATTAAAAAATCACATTTTACAGATGCAAAAAAGGGCCACATGCGGAGCTAGAGAGATAAACATTTTAAGTTGTGTCATCTGTAGGCCAACCCCTGCATGTGGGTGTAACTTTTTGAATAGTGTGAGAAAAAAAATGTTCATAACTTTAGACAAGACCAAGTTTGATTGCAAAATAGTATTACACAATGATAGTGTAAACCATAGTAATTTGTATTTGCATGAAAAACGGTAGAAGTAAATGTGTTCAGTTAATAATTTGTCGTCCAGTTCCATAAGCAGTCATCCCTTTTTGTGAAGCTTGTCTGTTTGAACCCATTTGAAGACCAATAACAGCTTTACCAGCCTTCAGAGTATCTTCACTAAACTCTCGTTTGTTTTCACTTCCTTGTTTCACTCCTATAACATAGTATTTAAATCAATTTGATATTTTTCATAGAGCAAAAATTTCTTGTGTGAAGAGATGAAATGCCGATGAAAATTTTTTTCTGGAAAATAGAAAGAAATTGCTAATTACAAATAAACATAACGTGTAGAATTACAATAAAACAAAACGTGTAGAATTTTGTGCTTATGGCAAAAAGGGTCCCTATAATAGGGATATTTTCCCGAAAATTTTCAGGTTTCAGCCAGATTGATTGAAATAAAAATATTATGAATCATTTTTTTGTGAATTCAAATATGTATATTATAATACAGTAGGTGAGGGCAATGGGCAACACACGAGGTTTTGTTCACAATGGCTGTTGCTCATTGCCCTCAACTACTGTTGATTATCAATTTTTGTCTTTTTTTTTGCCATTGAAAGTAGCTAAAATCTCGAATTATTGAAGTTTTTAGATTCTTGCTTCTACCAGCTATAATTTCGTTTTTGGTGTTTCTAACAAAAGTTCAAGCCTCTCAAAAGAAGATCAAACAATCTAAACCATGAAATTGAATGAACTATAGAAATCTGGTATCGACTATAATAGCTTCTAGAGCAAATCAAGCTTGAGAATAGGCTCTCTGAAAGTGCCCTAATAAGCGCTAGTGATATTTGTGCCGTATTCTATGCCAGTTACGTTTGTTCAATCTCATTATTCAAATTTTCAGGATTTACATAAGTTTGGTTGCATAACTCTCCATTTTAGTAAATTTTAACTTTTATACCTATTACCGGTCCCATAAATCCCTGTTTCTGAGCTTGTCCACCCAATTTGTAAATAGCGCTTTGAACTTGTGATAGATTTGTTGCATCTACCAAATCTACTGTTTGAAATAAATCGGTCTTTTTCAGCCCGTATTGCTCACAAGCACTCAAGAAAAAGAATATATTTTCATTTTCTTTATTTTTCCTCAAAGCTGCCATCCGAATTTTACTGGTATCATGAGGTTTTCTTTGTAAGGGTTCAATTTTACGTTCTATTTTAACTAACCTGATAATAGTTTCAAATTTTTATTTTAGTTTCAGTGCACAACGATTTTTTTTTCGTTGAAAATGATATTTAATCATCAGAAATTCAGAGTCAGAAACAGGTTTTCAAAAAAGGAAAGAAATACAATTGGTTCAGAGCTCTCTATCGCTAAAACAGTACAAATGATCACCGTCAGACCACCACTTATAGTATTATTTAGTCTAGAAAAATAAATTGAGAAGACTTGTCACGGTCACTAATTCCATATTTTTTTATAAACCAAAAATGTAAGACTCACTCGCTCAGGGGCTAACCAAAAAATAAAGAGAATAAAAAAATTGACTTAAAATATATGTTTGTCATTTTTTGGGCGATTGAAATCTAAATCGAAAATTCAGAATAAATCAAATTCGAATTCAGGGCTTTTGACACAATTCCTGAAACTACATGTATGTTGAAAACTCAGCAGATTTTCAAATAGATGGCTAAAATTTGAAAAAAAAATTGTTTCAAATTTAAATAAAGTTTTCAAATGCAATATTATATAATTTATATCAAAAAAAAAGTTATGGCAATTTCAAAGTGCTTGCAATGAGCTTGTATTTTACACCTACATCAAGCAATCAATACCTTGAAATTTTTGTTTGAATGCAAAAATAATCAAGAAAAATGTGAAAAAAAAATCTGATTATAATTAAAACCCTTTCCTGATTGCCCCTGGTTTAATAGCGTTCATTAGTTGACAAAGGACTGATCCAGATTTTAAAAATGCTTGAAATGCTTCTGCCCCTGTTTCGGTTGGTTGCTCAATATTCGTAACTGCAACAATCCACTCTAAAATTTCGCATTCATCTTCAATGGAATATTTTGCAGCATTTTTCTCAGCAAGTTCTCTTGTAAGACCAAAACCCATTGGACGACTCATTTTTGATTTTACAAATTGGTTTTTTTTGAGGATTCAAAATAAAATAAAATGTGACTTTTGAAAAATATATTCAAAAACCTTGCTTTTATCCTAATTTGCGAGAGCGCTGTTGAATTCTGTAGGACTACTTCACAGCAACTTTCACACAATTTTGATTTATAACAGCAAAGTGCAACCTGTCAGATTTGGAAGCGGAAAATTTTGATCAAAGATTTGTTTCAAATTATTCATCGGTAAAATTAACACATTCAATTATGATACAGTGTATCAGATAGACTATTTAGTAGATGAACAATAACATGTTTTGTCAAGAGTGCGATGCTGCATCGCCGATGCAATAATAAAAAATACTAGAATCTCATTGGTTCTTTTTCGACTGCTTAAAAAAATGAGGATTCTTAAGGGGGTTCTGCATGTCAATTTGTATGCACAAATAAAGTTTCTTTTTTTGATTAATTTGATAAAAAATATTATGTATGGGTAAATCGGGCCTGACAAATCTATTATGACTTATAAAAGATTTTTTTCCGACGTTAAAGTCTATTTTTGAAGTTTCAATGAAACTGTTTCATCCAAAATTCGCATATTACAGAAATATTAATGAAAATATCCTATAAATAGAAAAAATTAATGTGATCAACACGCTACTTTTCATAATATAGCACTGCGCGCAGTATCTATGATAAAAAGAAATGAACACAAATTCCATACCAACATTTGTTAGCATTTTATTCGCTCAATATTTCGCTTTAATAAAAATCATTTTTCATAATGTATAAGGGAGATTTATAATGTTTACTAAATCCTTTTTTTTCATTTTTACGAACCACCTAAACGTAAACTCATTATCTATTGCCCAACATTTGGTCGGCTGTTATGTTTCCGTGTTATTTTGAAAGTTTCAACTAATTTGTATAATACTTGCTCGAGTTTTTTGCTGCTGGAGAAAAATTGTACATTTTCAAACTCGTTTTCGTAACACGCTTTACGAATTTGAAAATAATTTTGGAATTATAAAAATTGTTTACAGAACAATATTTTCTTTCATTTTTACGTTTGATAATTTTAATCACAAGTTACAAACTGTTTAAAAGTGGTTAAAATACCCAGCAATTATAACTACTAAATGCGTCATTATTAGCACCATCAGGGACGCGCTTTTCCAAAATCTAAAATTATGATGAGAAAAGTTTGAGCATCGCTTATGGACCAATCAGATGTCAAGTTGACCTGAAATCTACAATTTATCTCCATTGTAATGTTTGTGGAGCATAAAATCCTAAATAAATTCATAATTTTCGTTCTTTTGGTTTTTTTTGGCCGCCAAAAAGCCAAAATTCCGAGTAAAGGACAATAATGCATTATGTGTCAGGTTTCTTTGGAGCCTGACACAAAAAAATAATGAAAAATGGGGAAAATTGAAGGGGTAGGTACGAACTGCGTGTCTTTTTAAGAAGCTTTTTAAAAGCGTTGGTGTCGGCGTAGGTTGGATTGTATCAGATTACTGTTAAGTTTAAAAATTTACCGCAAGGTTGGTTCTGTTAGTTACAATTTTTGGAATATCACCTTTTGCTAGTTTGGCGGGAAATGACCTTGGCAGAGGTAAAATCAGCGGACACCACTCCTTTAAGACAACTTTTTTTTGATCCGGGCGACTGAACAATTCTAGAACGCCAATAACCGACGATTTTCACAATTTCAGACTTCAAAATCTATCTCCCCCGAGGTTATATTTGCAAAATGGCTCAAATTTTAATCAAGTGTTCTCCAGAATATTTGTAAGAATTAGAGACGTTTTTTGCAATTTCCAGCTAAAACTCAAAATATGATTCTTTTGGTCATTTCCGAAAAAAAAAGTGCTTCGATTATTTCGAAAGTAACTCAAAAGAAAGCCAGTAAAACGCTGATCAGAAGTTGGCTTACGTCAAGTCGATATTTTGAAGTTTTTAGTGGTCAAATTCGAGCAAACTTATTTTTTAAATTCATCTTTTTAAAAAATACTTCCAAAAAATACTTCCAAAAAAAAAATCCAAAATTCGAAAATTTTTTTTGATGATTGGATTCGTAGTACACTTAATTATCACCCCGTATCAATTTGGAGCATTTTTATTGCCTCTAAGGCCTTTATTAAATCAGAGTCGCATACCCCCTTAAGGGTGTGGGTGTCGCAGATTTGACCTTTTACGAAGCTATTTTTGGATAAACTAGCAGAGCTGATATCCCAAAAACGTATGCATCTTGAAGAACAAACTCTTCACGGTGATTTCTAATTTAACAATAATCTGATAAATCCCACATACGCTTTTAAAAAGCTCCCTAAAAAATCACTCAATACGTATTTTCTCTTCAATTTTCATCATTTTTCATTATTTTTTTGTGTCAGGCTCCAAAGAAGTCGTCAACACATAAATGCATATTGTCGTTTACTCGGAATTTTGCTTTTGCGGCCAAAAAAGCAAAAAAACGAAAACAAAAATTATTGATTTATTTATGATTAAAATTGAAAGTGCGCTAATTTGTTTTCTTTTGACGCTACGAGTTAAAAATTGCACCAAAATCTTTAAAAGTGTTTGTATTTACAGAAAAAATTATTTTGAAGCATTTTTTCGGTTTCTAAATTTTGTCAAAAATTAGGCTCAAAATGAAAAGTTGACATTTTCTCAAGAGACGCCGAATCAAAATTTCGAAAAAAACTCTCTAGTTCATTGTAAAACAAGTCATGTGCTTTTATATGCAGTATGACTCATACTGTATGAGTCGAAACTATATCTGTCAAACTGGTGGAGGAGGATACTTTTGCCTGAGCCTCCCAAATTGATCATTTCAAAATTTTACTTTTAGTTTTTTCGCGTTTTTGTCCGCCAAAAGCAAAATTCCAAGGAAAGGACGCTTTTGCATTATGTGTGAGGCTTCTCTGGAGCCTGGCGCAAAAGATAATGAAAAAATGGTGAAAATTGAAGGAGAAAATACGTATTAAGTGTTTTTTAGGAGGCTTTTTAAAGCGTAGTTGGGTGTATCAGATTATTGTTAAATTAGAAATCACCGTGAAGAGTTGTCTTTCAAGATGCATAAGTTTTGGATATTCAGCTCTGCTAGTTTATCCAAAAATAGCTTCGTAAAAGGTCAAAATCAGCGACACCCACACCCTTAAGGGCCTCGGTGCATTTTGACAGATACGGATATGGCTCCTGATGAAAAACTTTTACAGGGTTATATATTCTCTCAATATACCGCCAAAGTAATGTTTCATACTCCAGGCCAACTTTTGTAACTACAGAATTTCGTATTATTGCTTTTTTAGAAAATTTTGAGTTCGAATTAAACTTTTCGAATTCAACAAATTATGAGAAATTTTTGAAAAAAGTTCCGAACATTATAAAAAAATGCCTTATTTTGTTCAAATTTTTTTTACAGTATTTGTTTCAAATCAACGAAAAAAACTATTAAATGGCCACTTTAACTTTTCGCTTAGGTGACCACATATTTTTTATGTGCTATTTAAAAAATAATCTGACATTTTTTGGATTTTCGGTCGAAACTATTTGGAAATATTTCGAAATTTTCCTCATTTCTTGTTCAAAATTTTTCAAACTAATTTTTCTGGAATCCTTAGCTGAAAATATTGGAATGGCTACTTTCACTATATTAAATATGTCTTCGTTTTGTTTCTTCGCTCGTGTTAATACACTGAATCATACTTTTTAAACGAAACTACGGATCGGCAGAAATACTCCATAGCCTTCATTATCCGGAATTTAAAAAAAATAAGTAATAAATAAAAATAATTAATTTAACTGTTATTTAGACACCATGGAAGCAAACGCGCGTTTTTTGAGTGTTTTTTCAAAATAAGATTTATAAAGTAAAAATAATTGATTCGAGAAAATCAGATTATACAAAGTGAGCTCAAAAAGTGTCAACTTTTTGTTCGAAAACGTTTTCATCCGAAAATTTTGAAGTGTCAAAAGTTTCTTATCAAGAGAAAAAACATCGAGAAAGTGCAAATCTGTCAAAATGCACCGAGGCCCTTAAGGGGTGGTCGTCGCATTTTAAGGGGGTTTTCGATAGCCAATTGTCGCACAAGTACAAGTCGTTGGACCAACTTTTACCTCTCTTTGATATATTTAAACAAAAAATCTTGCATCCTAAAAAAAATCCAAATTAACGATGCTTGTCCAATCGAAACGTGCTTCAAAAGTGACGGAATTATTTTTTAAACTGTATCTCTCCCTGAGTTTTCAAGATTCAACAATGATTCATCTTTTAAATTAACCGGACAGAACGTGAGCAGACCGCCAAGGTGAGTTTTTGGAAAAATTCTTTGATTTGGCTTCAGAATCACCAAAAAACTGTATTTTGCTCTGGTTAACATAGGGTCAAAATACTGTTTTTGGTGATTCTGAGCCAAATCGAAGAATTTTTTCCAAAAACTCACCTTGGCGGTCTGCTCACGTTCTGTCCGGTTATTTAAAACATAAATCACTGTTGAACCTTGAAAACTCAGGGAGGAATACATTTGAAAAAATAATTTTTCACTTTTGTAAGCACGTTTTCTGATTGGACAAGCTATCTGTTAATTTGGATTTTTTTTTGGATGCAAGATTTTTGTTCAATATATCAAAGAGAGGTAAAAGTTGGTCCAACATTGTACTTGTGCGACAATTGGCTATCGAAAACCCCTTAAAATGCCACCACCCCCTTAAGGTAGTTCTACCTGGTACAAATGGCTAATCATAATAATATCCTTGAAGCCCTGGTTGGCTAATGTTTATCGAGAAGAGTCAATTACAGTGACCTATACGTATAGCCTATACCTAGGGTCATATATCCGGGAGAAAAGTCGTGTTTTAATACAATAAATTCACCAAAGAATGAAAGTAAATGGCTTGTGCAGAATTTGAAGGAGAATTTTTTGAAAATAAAAAATTAAATTTTAGGGTGAGTTTTCATACCCGGGAGAAAAAATATAGGCTATAACCCCTTAAGGGGGTTCTGAATGTAATTGT
>SCLH01001398.1:0-43789 GCA_004367855.1 Oikopleura vanhoeffeni
TCAATACCCTGTGAATGCGAATAAACCAAAATAATAAATAATAATCAACGAGTGATTTAAAATATATACCAACTATCACTATTTTAAAAAGGCGTTGTTAAAATTTTTCCTTCAAAAAATATTTTCCTGTTAAAAAACTTTACAGTTGTAGTTGGAAATCCATTTGAAACCTACGATAGAAAAACCGTACAGAAAAATTAAAAAATAATTTTCGTATTAAAAAACGTGATAGAAACGAATTTTTATCAGTTTCAACTTTATAAATTGTCCCTTATATTTAACACATATATCATGCATTAACTTATAAATCACTTATAAACTTATAATCATATACTCATAATTATAATAAACTTATAATTATATACATATATCATGCATTAACTTATAAATCACTTATAACTTATAAATCAAACTTTCCGCGTTTACAAAAATAATTCAACATGTTTACAAAATTTTGCGTCGTTTGTTTAAAGACCTATCATTCAAGCGGTTTGTGTTCTTAAGAATCTTTAAGAATCTTTGGATCATACACAATTGTAAAATGTCATCATAAATCTGTGTACGTGTTAACGAACCCTATAGAACCCGTTTTTTATGCACAAACATGGAAATGGCAAAATTTCAATTTTGCGCATTTAGCGGCGATTTTGAATTGCTCTTTCAAGCTTACACGCTCACTTTATAAACTAGATTTTTCCCTATTTTTAATACTTTATATTTTTATTCACACAGTGTGTGACACACACCGAAAAGAGAATAAAAAACCATGGAAAAAATAATTGGATTTTATTTGAAGAAATAGATGAATAAAAATTACATCAGGCTAACGTCAAGGTAATATTTTGAAGTTTTAGTGGTTTAATTAAAGCAAAAGTTATTTTGAAGTTCATTTTGAAAACAAAAATAAGAAAAAAAACGAATAAACGCAAAATTAAAAAAAACAAAATTTAGTTAATTTGGTTGGTATCAAACTTTGTTATCACGTCGAATCAATTTGGAGCATTTTCAATTAATTTGAGGATCGATCTCTACATTTATATCAACACTCACGCAGCGTGAGTCACGCTAAGTAGGCCAGCGGAGTAACTTATATTTTATGAATTTCTGAATATCTAGTATAAAAATTTTCAAACTAAATTTATGTTTTAAAGCTAAAAGTATAAAAGTCAATTTATATCAACGAGTTTTTTAAAATTTATATCAACTATCATTATTTAAAGCTAGGCCAAAGCTAGGCTTAACAAAATTTTGCGTGGGTAGCCCTTCGAGATATATAAAAAGCATTAAAAATGCCATTTTATTTTATAGAGCGAGAAAAGGAATGAGGATCGAAAACCGAATCTGTTTTCGAACCCTTGATGATTGCAAAGGCAATCATTTGTCTAAACAACAACGAAACAAAACCGTGTTTTGACCGCGGGAGTTCACAGCCCTCCAGACAAATGATTGATTTTGCTGTACAAAATACAGTGAAACCGTCGGGTTTTTGGTATTTTTATGGTTTTCTTTGCAGCTAGATAAAAAACATGATCTGGAAACGACGGCTGGAAAAAACTATTATAAATAAAATGATTAAAAGCCCTCCTGGCCTAATTTTCAGGCTTCAAAATTTGACTGCCTAGGGTGTCCACCCTTAAATTTGCATCGGGGACAAAAACGCCCATAATTTTAGGCAAAACAAAATTTTGGTCACTTAGAGTGTCCGGTGTGAAATTTGCATCGATGCCGTTTTATGCAAGGGTATTTGCGGCAAAATCCCTCAATTCAGGAAAATTCTCTGGGTCCGGTATAATTACATCAGCACCGTTTTTTGGTAGGGTTTGTTCGGCAAAGTCCCTTAATAATATACTCTTTGAGTGGTTTTTCTTTGTGGGTGCAACGAGCAAACTCAAATCTTCAAATTTAATATCACGAAAAAAATGGTCATGGAACATACTTAAATCTTCATAAAAAGTTTCGAGCAGATATTGAGCTTCCCGAAAAAAATTGGATTTATGATTGAAGTTTTTGAAATCACTGTTTTTTTCATTTTTAGTAATCGCTCGGCAAGTTTCATTTGCCTTTTGAACTTTGAAATTTTATTGATAAATAAAAAATTGTTTTTAAACATGTCGTACTTTGTAAACCCAACATTTCTAAAAAATAAAGCTGCCTTAATTGAGCTTGCATAAATTGGGGAATATTGGTGGAATTTTTTCTGCAAGGTTATCCCTGAATTCAAAATTTACAGAATGCATGGTGAAAAAATAAAGTTTTTGACTAGCTAAAAACGATTTTTATCGTTTAATAGCTTAAAAATAAATATAATTTGAATTTCAAAACAAAAAAGTCGTAAGTTTTTTCGATTCTAATGAAAAATTATGGCGGATCATGGGCAATTTAGCATCATCCTTTTGTTATAAATTTCAAATGGACAACTGGACGAATTAAAAGTACTGCTAAAGTGCAAAAAAATATTTTGATAAAAAATTTGAATTGAAAGATTGTCCTTTATATTTTTGTAAAGTTTTCTTTTTAAAAATACACAATTTTTTGGGAATTAAAAAAATGAAATTGCGGATTCCCCTCCTTAAATAAATTGCTAACTCCAGGGCCCTAAACTTCTGGTACCACTGTAATTTTATCAACGCCGTATTTTGGTAGGGGTTTTTCGGCAAAGTCCCTCACTTTAACACTCCCTTGAAAGTTTTTAATTGTGGGTACAACGGACAAACCCATATTTATAAAATTATTTTTTGAATTAAAATGATCTGAAAACATATCTAGATCTTCAAAGTAGGTTAAAAATTTCATTTCGAAATAAAAATTTATTTTTAAAAGGTCGTACTTTTCAGACCATAAATTTTTGAAAAATATCGCTGCCTTAATAGGGTTAGCTTTAGGGTTGACGTGTTTCAAATGGGAAGAAAAATTTAAATTGATGATGGATTTTGGATTTTTTTTGGCCAGAAAATCTCTGAACTCCAAATCTATGTAACTCATCGCAAACATATTGTGACTTGGCGAGTTATAAACGATATTTTACGTTTATAGCTAAAATAGAAATAATTTTAATCGAACAAGTCGGAAATTTTAAACACAATTTATAATTCTGGCGTAGCCTAGGAAGTTTTAGCATTACCTTTTCGATCCAAAAAATCAACAAATTTTAATATTTGCCAAAAATATAAAAAAATCAAAAAATATTATAACGATGCCTAAATGTGTTTGTCACAGCACGTTTTTGAATCCGCGCCTCTGATTGGCTTGCCTTAGTTAAGCGATGGGTGTGGAGGCGCGCAAAAGTGCATAGTCGGGACAGAAGAATATAGGGATCGATAAAACATATTTAACTTCGCGAAGCGAAGTTAAATATGTTGTTTATATTTTTCATTTTCGGAGACATAGTCATCTTTCGAGAACATAGTCATTTTTGGAGAACATAGTCATCTTTGGAGAACATAGTNATATAATGAGCCTGATGATGCGAAAACAAAACGTTGCACAAATAAAAAAATTGTTAAAAATATTGTTTTCTGAAAAAAAATAATTCAATATAAGTAAACGTGACTGCGTTTGAAAAAATGGAAATACAATTCTAACGGTTGAACTTCTGGAAATCTCTTTACTGTTTGACGGATACTCTCTGGAAATATTGCACAATTTTGAAATAAATTAAAATTTGAAATGAAAAAATAATTGTTGATCCCCCCCTTAAAATAAACTGGTTACTCGAGGGCCCGTTACTTCTGGTACCACTGTAAGCTTGGTCAAACCTAACTTTACAGAATGTTGCGTGGGTAGCCTTGCGAGACGAACAAAAGCATTAAAAATGTTTTTTTATTTTATAGAGCGAGAAAGGAATGAGGATCGAAAACCGAATCGGTTTTCGAACCCTCGATGATTGCGAAGGCAATCATTTGTCTTAACAACAACGGAAAAAACCGTGTTTTGACCGCGGGAGTTCACACTATGTTAAAAAGGTGTTCTTAAAATTTTTTCTTCAAAAAATCGTTTCTTCGTAAAAACTTTACGGTTATAGTTGAAAAAGCCATTGTCATCTTAAATTTTAAACGAACTCATTTATCACTTTCGGAAATTTTTTTAATTTTAATGACATGAACTGTAAATATAATAAGATTTTGTTCTTATACCACCGTATAAAACTTTTATTTGGACTTCACGCATGTTAAAATAACGTAAATTGAAATATGAACGAGCTAGTTTGGAAACGAAATGACTAAAAAAGAGATTTGGTCAATCACATTAAATTTTACGTGGGATTTTGAGGTTGACTATTTTTGATTATTAATTTTATTTGCTTTGAATAAATTAACTGAGAAAAATGGCAGTACCAATTGGTAATTATTTGTGTGCAGCATCGATTTTGTTGGAAACTCTTTTTGTTAATGGTATTTACAATGGATGGGGTATGATGACCACAATATTCAAAAATAAAAATATGTATAACAGTACTTGTATCCCAGGGTCGTTTCGAATTAATCGATTTCTTGAAATATAAAACAAATATAAACAAAAATTTTATATTGTGCGGAAAAACCGTCCAATTTATTACAACGTTTAAATCTAACAACGAAGAACAAATTAAGTACGGATCTGTAGATCTGTAGCCTTTTTATTATTATACCGTGCAGTTGATGTTTATGGAAGATGAAAATATTTTTCATGATAAAAAAGGGAAAAAAATTGAACAACATTCCACGAATGAGTGCCCCAGGCTTGTAAAGGGATGCAACCCCAACCAGATTTGTATACCCATCCCCATTTTCCCCCTATCTTTTGCTTAAACCTACGCAAAAAAAGGATGGGAAACCCACGCAAAATCCATCCCTTTTACGAGCCTGGAGTGCCCGCTTATAAGGTATGGAAATTTTTTATTTAGATTCAGAAAAAAAAATTAAGTCAAAAAGCATGAATTTTGTTACCTCATCAAAAACCTAGAACATAATCAAACGCACTCATTGGTTGGTAAAATTACTTTTCGTAAGAAAATTTTTATTTCACAAACGCCTCTTTTTAGGGCCAATACACCTTACCTGCATTTTCATATGCTTTATGTATTTGTAAATCGAAAAATAGTGGTACAAATTTCTTCAAGTTCGATTAACCACTGGTTGATAATCAGACTAAGCAGATTCACACATATATCCTGTTTGGAATTAACCAGTTCAAAATCAGCGCTAATATCCAACGCGCTAGTTTCCAACGAATTTTTTTATAAACGACGGAAAGATCCTATGAATGCAAGTCTAACGAATTGCGAAATTCGTGACAAACAATTTAATGATATTTACTTCCTTTCAAATATTTCTTATAATATATGTGTTTGCTTGGCGGGATTTATTGGGGTGCAATTCGGAAATGTGATTGTTAGAATCACCAGCTTTGCCCTTTGTTTAGTTGGTTTGGTTCTGACCTCGTTTGTAGAAACAAATGAAGACGTAATTTGGGTAAGTATTAACTATTGAAGTCAACTTTCAGTATGTAATTTTTTGCTAACGAAAGATAATCGAGAGTGTAAGTGATCACACATCGGATAATTGGCTCGCGTTCAATAATCTTGTGATGTTATTTGTTCTCACTTCTAATTGGTCGATCTCGCCAAAATGCTCGCGCGTACTTTCTGGCAAAAATAATCGTTCTGCATTTTTATACATGGATTTGATAATTTCCAATAAGAATTCAAAATATAAATTGACCAATGAAATAAAAATTTCAAATTATAATTGAAATAAATTTTAAAATAAAATTTCTTCTCATAATTTTATTTTCTAACGTTTCGCTTTTATTTTTGATTTGTTACATTAAATTAAGCACTTCCAAACATATCCCCTATTCACACCTTTGTGAATATCCCGGCCCGGATTAGGAAACGTAGTGTGTTTTTAAGTACTAGGGCCGGGATATTCACAAAAGTGTGAAATTTACACTGTGAATAGGGGATATGTAGTGTAAGATCTGGTGTAAATGAAGTATAGAATAAAAATTGTAAATAAAACAAAAAAATTATAATTTAAAATGGAAGTTTCAATAAAAATTGAAAACTAAAATTTAAAATGAAAATTAAAGGGTGTACTTAGTTCTCCCAAGCCATAAACAATGAAGAAAAATTTGAAGCCATGTGTGTTTCTCTTTATTAAAGTCTTCCTCTTAGTGTTAATTCACTATTTTTCAGCTCATGCATTGAACCTTGGCAGTATCTTGCTTTTTTTTATTTTAATTTTGTAAATAGCGTGCTTGAAAAGAAATGCTCTTTGATGGCATTTTTAAACGAATTTTCACATGGATAGTTAATTGTGCCGATAAGATAAAATTTGAACGGGACAGCCCGCGGGTAGCGTGTCCAAGTTCTCCGTTGCTCGCCAATGTATCGTAGAAAGCGCACGAGCCTACCTTGCCTGGTAGTTCTACCTGGTTTAACCAACGGTTTTGTCAAATATCTATAGTGAGTGTTCACTAACTTATGATTAACCGTAATAAACATATCTTACTCAGAGCGAAAGTCATTATCATGAGGTTAGTTTCAACCTACTACTAAAATGCGTTCATTATAGCACCAATCAGGGACGCGCTATTCCAAAATCTACAATTATAATGAAGAAAAGTTTGAGGATTGCTCATAGACCAATCAGATGTCAAGTTGACCAGAAATCTACAATTTATCTCCAATTGTAAGTTTGTGGAGCCTCCCCAAACTTACAATTAGGCATAAAATTTTAAATCAAAATTCTTAATGAAAATGTCAAATTTTAAATAAACATGAACTCACGGGATTTTTTAGTGTTGTTCGAATCCAAAAAATCAACAGATTTCAAAATTTTTGCATTTTTTAATAACTGTAATTTTTCCTTATCGCTTTTGAATAAAGTAAATTTGCAGATTGCTTGGCCTTGTTTAGCTGTTGGTGGTATTGTCAGTCACATGGTAAATATGCCACTTTGTCGATCTATTCCACATTTAAGCATGACTTTGATGTCTATTGCTGCTGGCTGTTTTGGAGCTGGTGGATCAGTACCTTATGTGATGAAAATTATCGTCGATAATACTGAATTGGAACTTTTTCAAATATTTATGATATGGACAATAATATATATAATTGTTTCGTTGCCAAAGGTAAAAGTAAAACTGAACATGATTACATAATGTACATTTAAATTTGGGCTCATTATTTTGTTCGCTTTCTCCAAACAAAATAATGAGCCAAAGTTCTTGGTTAACTTCTGTAACTTTTGAATTGTCGGAATTTTGTTTCTTTAAGAAATTTTGAGTTTTAATTTAACTCTCGAGTTTGGAAAAATCTGGAAAAATTTGGAAATTTCCTCATTTTTGGCCATTTTTTAAGTGATTTTTTGGGAACCTACGAAAAAAACATCAAAACATATTTTGAAAATGCTTTTTCAAAAATCATATGATATTTTTGAAAATCTAGAGACTCATGTGACATGTCTGTAACAATAGTCGTCATGGGCTCGACACTTTTCGTTGGTTAGCCTTAACATGGTGCTATTATGATTAATGCTTTTAGATGCTCAAACCTATGCAAGAATATATAAGCGCTGGACGACATTCCCAAGATTAGTATAGTACATGTCACTTTTTGTTTGGGCGGAGATAGCATTTAATAGCATATACGATACAAGCGCTACGTTAAGGATAACCTACGCAAGATCAGGTTTGCAATATCAGGGTAGGTTTCAATTAATAATTGACTTGAAAAATAGATGTTTTTTTGCTTGCCTGAATGATGTCTACAACCTCTTGAATAGAAAAAATTAAATCTTGAAAATTTTTATAGCGTCCGCCTATGAGTTAATTTTTAAGTTGAAGCTTAACCACAAAAATAGAATTTTTAAGCTTTCTTGTTATTGGCTCTAGCGCCACATGTGATTAAAATTGACCCATGGCTGATATCACTGTTTCCAGAAAACCGTTTTTTAATTCAATTAATAATTGAAACCTTTTCCCTCGATTCAAGATAAGATGAAGTTTATCTTATTCTTCGTTAATTATGGAGCGCCGATTCAAAAAGTTCAAAATTCCCTTGATCACCCCTAAATCGTATTTTCCAGATTTTACTTTGGACGCCAAATCGAATACCTTTAATAATGGAAGAAGGCTACAGTGTTTATCAAAATACATTTTTAAGAGCTTGTGGAACTAGCTCCCATTATGAAAAAAGATCAAAAGAGGCATCGAAATTTCCAAAACTCTTCAAAGTACTTTCCGGTCCGAATTTTTATCTTGTTTTGCTCGCTTATGGAGTTTTCGTTCTTAGAATACAGACATTTATAGCTTGGCTGAGTAGCGGTTGGCCAGAGTGGATTGCGAATACTGGTTAGCGAAAAACATCAAATTTTATAAATATATTTGCTTCATTTCAGATCTTGTAATCGGTAATTTAAAAATTTAGATGATGAGCAGTATGCCATGGAATTCAATGAAAAAATAAACACCCTAAACAGGAAACGGCTTCTATTTAAAAAAAAAGAATATATGACTCATATATAATAGGGACATTTTTTCAATTTTTTTGGATAGAAAAAAAGATGAATAGGGTGTGTCGGGTTGTTTTACGGTCATTTATTTGTAATCTGAGAAATTTTATTCAAAATTTTAGATATCCAATGCGTTTAACAAATGAGTTATGAAATAAATGTAACTGTGCCAATCAGCGTGGCCTATTTAGCATGAGGTTGAAACGGATTGATATCATTCTTTATTCCATAGATATGCTAATTTTGATATCAGTTGATCTGATCCGATTGAATTAAATGGATCAGTCGATTCGATATTATTTTAATTTTTCTTATGCCTATCGGATAAGCCCTATCCCTGTGATCCAGTGCAGTCGGTGAAATTCCTCTTATGATGCGTAATTATGACGATGCATTTTCACAAATTTTTTTTGATCATTTCACCAATTTGGGTTTACTAAGCATAATTTATCGTGTTTTCTCTATCCAAATTGGTCTCGATAAAAATTTCTGATTCAGATAAATTTTGGTACACAAAGCACAAGCGGGCTCAGTGTACTATACTGGGCACAAAACAGTCGATTGGCCAATTTGGGTACACTTAGCAAGACCCCTTAGAAGGGCCTATTATGACTATTTTTTCATTATTATTTTAAGCCGCAAGATTAGTTACATTACTTTCGGTCTTATAATCTTGAATGCAATTCCTGGTTTAGTGATTGATTTTTGTCGGAAAAAATGGAATAATGAACCAAAAGGAGCGGCTATTGGAATTTCAATTTGCTTTACACTATCTTTTATTTTCGTTTGTGCTGGTAGTATTTTATCCGGTTTCCAGAATGAAACAATTGCATATGTTTCAATTATAGGGCTAGTTTGAAATTTTGAAAAATAAGATTTTTGCGATAAAGTAGCAATTTTCGTTCAAAAAAGTTTTTAACCGAAAATTTCGAAGTGGCAAAAAGTTTACCATCAAGAAAAAAAAATGAAAAAGTGCAAATTTGTCAAATTGAACCGACCCCCTTAATGGCGCGCCATGGCGTTTCTTGAAAATTTTAATAGTTTTATTAAAAATTTCTTGATTTCTTTTCTTCAAGATTCGACTTAACCCCCACCTGCACGAGATGTCCTACCCCCCACCTGCACGAGAGTGTTTCATAACACACACATAGTATTTACTTAGATTGCTGATCGCAAAAATAGCTTTTAGACTTTGAAATTAATATTTATGGTTTTTAAATTGCAAGAGTTCAGTGGTTTCAAATGAAAAATATTACTCAAGAGGTGTTTTGATGCCTATTTTCACTACCAGGTGATGCCGTGGGTGGAAATTAATAATGCAAAAGATTTTGGCTTGAAAAAATATCCCTGTAAGTATATTTATACATTCATATTTTCACCACCAGGTGGCGCCAAAATTAATAATGCCAAAGTTTTCCTGTCCAAAAGTCACCGTAGTACTATATGATTCAAATAGATTGTCCCAGTGAAAACTCGACTAATGAACTTTATTTGGCTTGAGATCACAGCACTTTATTTAATTTCTTGTCATTTACTACTTGATATTCAGTTATTATGCGTGACACGACGCTTTACTCATGAAATATTGCTTAAAAACTAATTATGTTAAAATGATATAATTCCTTGTTTAATTTCTAATAATTTGCTTTTCTCGAATTCACGCTTAACTTCTTTGCCTCCTGAAAATAATTCACGAAGTCCGAGATGTGCAGACTGTGGCATTAATGATAGCATTTAAAGTATTGCTCGCTAAGACTTATTTGGTAGTGTCTGTTTGATACACGTAGTTAGTTACTTTAAAACTACGTATACCTCCCAAACGCGTTACCGTCTACGAATAAGATACCTCATAAAAGTGTAAATGCATGTGAGTGACTTTGATGAATTTAGTTCGATTCGAGGATAGGCCTATTTTTCTTTCGACAAATGGGAAATTATTAAAAAGATTTTGTTTTGAACAGTGAACAATATAAGGTGGTTAATAATCCTAATGAAGTCACCCCGTATGCAAAGCCGAGGTGTTGAGTCTAGAATTTAGTACTTTTTTATGATTAGTGACTCTAAGTTGCTACTTACAAATAACTCGGTTATATTAGGAAAGGCCTCGTTAAAAGACTACTTTTGCTATATTGCATCAGGACATCCGCTGTATGGATCATAACAGTAATGATGCACAATTTATTCCGATGTAGATACCTTGCGAATTCTTAGCACGTGTTGCCCTTTCGCCAACTAGAGAGAGCCACTGGGTGTGGAAAATCACTGCGAACCGGAATTAGTGGCTAAAAAAACCCGGCAACGCGACTCCACTGTACCTAGCATAAATTAAAAATTTTGAAATTTTGCTTAGCACGAATAGAAATGAATTAATAAATATTAACTAGCTACTATGATGATGATATCATGAGTAATTATTAATAGGTAGAGTACTTCAAAATTAAGCACAAATTTTTTTTTGAAATCAGGCATAATTTGCACGATGAAAAGTTATATATTAATTTGTCCACAAAATTTTAAAAAAGATGAGTACCTATATTATCACGAAATATAAGCTGGATGTTCTGTTCTATGCATCTTTCTCGATATCCATACTGGATGTATATAATCAATCCGAACGAAACAATAATGATATGATCAGATACATCTCAGCAAAAAAAGGACAAACAATTAAACTGGGCTGCAACATTTCAATAAAGAAAACGAACTCGCGTCTATATAATAACTATAATAAATTTCATTGTATATCTGATAATTTTATGATTACAGCGTAATCGTCAAAATTTTGTTTCGAGAAACACTAAGGAAATTCTTGGATAAAACCTATCAATCCTTGCAGGAACTTAGCAGGGACTTTCAATCCAGAGAAAGGACTCTCTTTGATCTCGAACAATTTTTTCACATAACTTTACCAGATAATCTTGAAGCCTTACTGCTTCTAGCAAGACGTGATTGGCTTTGCTAATGATTGATGGCATAGACATAGGTCAATGGAAAATCAAGCGTTTGCTATTAAAAGTTCACAGTTCTCGGGCCAGTTACTCGGTAGTCAGTCGAAGCAGTCCAATTATTGCGTTGAATATATAGTTCGCTCCGAGGTTGCGAAACTTACTAGACTCTATTTATCGACGTCGCTGGATGTTCGTTTTTATTTGAATCGTTCCGAGGGAGACTCTCAGGATGACTTAATCCTTTATCGAACAATCTTGGCCAACGATTCATTACAAACATGAGTCAAAATGTGGTTTGATATAATATCAATTTATTTATTTCTATTTTCTATTATCGGCAAGTAGATCTATTTCGACACAGGATTCTTTGAAAAAACATATAAGTTTTAAAATGAGAAAACACACAGTGTTGGAAGCTGGCAGATATGCCAGAGACTAGCTTCGATTTGACAGGAGTAGTCCCAAAATCAAATAGAGTCTCAGCGGCAGCAACTGATAACGCGTATCAAATCAAAAATAATTTCTTCATGGACGTGCAGACCCTAAGAAAAGAATTTAAATAATAAGAACCAAAATCTTATGCGACACAAAACAATAACTATGCGAAATAGATAACAAGAGCGATTAAGCCTCCATTCAATAATCTCATAATCAAGATTTGAAGTGAATTGCGCAACTGAAAAATTAACGATCAAATAGTATTTTTTTCCTAATTGTCCTGATCTCACGCCATTGTCATTATTATTTAAATGGAACGTAAGACTACGCTATGCGGCAATTCCAGATCCGGGTCCGAATCATACATCTTCGAATTCACAAAACGACTATAACTTTTTTCGAAAATTTCGAAAAATAGCCGCCCTCTGCATCTGATCACAAAATTCCGAGGCTCGATTTTTTGGTCGGAGCGACTCACCTTGCTGATCCTTCTTTCGAGTCTATGTTTTGGACTGTTAAAAAACCAACCTGTCCAGTACTCCAAAATTACATCCACACACGCTTGAAGTCACAAAGATGCCCGCCATTACTCTGTGCACTATCACCTTCTCCTAGATTATAATATCCGCACAAGCTTCACCCAGCTCAATAACCGGTCATTCTCCTCACGTTGAAAAATATTTTTCTGTATACAAATACACATCTTATCTAGCTTGCAATAAATCGAAGTCCCCGTTATCACCAAGTGCTTCAGATATCATGCTTTCATCTGCCAAGAAAATCACTACACCAACATTTCACACAACGATGCCATTAGACAATATTGAATCTATTTCCCAAAAATAAAGACAAATAAGTCTTCCCAAAAGGCGAAACTCAATATATTAATTATATAATATATACTTATGCCCATTTTCAAAAGTGAGAATTAGTTCAGAAATAATAAATAGCTTTGAGGCTAAACGTTCGAACTTCGTGATTTATAGAATTCAGTTATTCCTGATATGGATACCGACGGCGCCGTCAACGACGTCTAAACATCCAAACTCTAAAGGGCACTAACGGACCTAAGAAACATAGTTTGAAAAAAAAGCACGAACAAACGCACAAAATTGGCGTTATGCTCACAGGATTTTGAAGTTTAGTGGTATCAATTAAAGCAACCGTTATTTTTGAACTCATTGTGAAAAAAATATTAAAAAAATAAAAAAGACGCCGAATTTTTTTATCTATTGGTTTGGTAGCTACACTTTGTTATTAACCTACCTACACAATTTGGAAGCACTTTTAAAGTAATTTAAGAATATTGATCTCTAGAGTTATATATCAACACTCACGGCAGCGTGAGTCACAGCTTAGTAGGCCAGCGGTAGTTACTTATATTATATCCCCTATTCACACTTTGTTATATCCCGGCCCTAAATACTCTATAAACACTTGCCTAATCAGGCTGGGATAATAACGAAAAGGTGTGAATATGGGTATGAATTATCTGATGCCTCTATTATACAATTTATCGAACTTATTAATGTTTTAACTAAATCAACATTGAAGAAGTCAATTGATAGCGTTTGTCTCGGATCGAGGCAGGCCGATTTATTTAAATCGCTTTACGTTTATTTTCAAGCGAGAAAATTAGTTTTTGCGAGATTGAGAATATGTGCGATTGTGTAGAGAAGTATAAAAAAAAATTTACGGATGGAAAACACCGGAGTACATACAGGCGATAACACTCATATATTTTCAATGAATAAGAGTTTTTGAAGTATTAGTTCCTGATTTTTTTGCTCGGCAATTGGTCAACCAAAAAAAAGTATTCTGTTGGAAGCAAATTTGAAATCAAAATAATATGGACAAGCATGTTGCGACTTTCTGTAAGACGTCATTTATATAAGAGGATGGATTAGTGTTGCACTTAGTTCAATAAGGCGAGATCGTGTTTTTAACATACTCAGTAGCACGGGCAAGCCAAGAAAGATTCTAAAAACACACTTATTTCGATGGATCGTCATTGCTGTTAACACCTTTTATGTATAATCTTGTGTCGTGACATTGTTTTCTTCACTGTTAAAATCTCACATTTTAACCCTTAAGTCGACGGCCCCTTTACTCTCTGAAGATTTAAGTTTAAGCTACTCAATACTGTAGCTTTTCCGACTGAATATATGTTTAAATATGGCCTATTTTATTTTACGAGGTCGAGGACATGATACCGGAAGGATCCGTGAAAATCAGAGGTTAACTACCAGAATTACCAAAAAATCACTAATCCAAAATAAAAATTGCGAAAACTGGCAGATAGGCCTGTACCATTAACATTAGTCACAATCCGTTCTATATGCAAACATTTTCTCAAAATTTAAAATCTGGCGTATAAGATTCTCAGAAAAATTGGCATTTTTGCTATTGAAAGGATAAACCTTGGGCGCTTTTAAATGTAAACAAAGCGGATACATGCTGCATAGGTTCTTTACCAGAACTGACCTCATCATTACTATAGATTTCGATCGTTGTTCCACAAATAGAATTTATTGTCACGCCAATCAAAAAACACTTCGTTGCCAAATATATCAAACGCATAGTCTACCATCATTATTTTTGCATGTCCACGGGCTAAATCATTACTGACGTCATTTATTACTTCTAAAAACATTATGTTTCAAAAAATTATGAATATGATGTTATTTGCTAAATGCAGATTTGACTCCTTAACGTTTTTTATTTCCGTATTTTGATTTTGGCAAAGTCAATTATTAAACATATTTTTAATACAGTCAATTAAACTATCTCCAATGAAGGACCATTTTTATTCAAATTGCAAGTCGGTTTGATGAACCAATCTGATTTAATGACAAAATAAAGACCTTGGGTTGTCATTGTTGCCCAAAAGTTAAAGGAACAAGGAACCTGATAGGTTAGGGTCACTTCTTTCTGCAACTTACTATCTAAATTTTATAGGACACTTCTAATCACCCAATTTGCAAATTATTTTTTTGACAATATTCTATCGAATTATTGTGACATTTTAAGCTGTACGAGATCTTATAATAATGTCTAATTGTTTGATCTTCGAGAGTATTATGTAGATTAAGATAAAATAAAATAAATTACCTTTTTTAAGTAAATGAGCAGATTTTTCATCGACGCTTAATTATGGCAAATCGACATTTCTAAATAATTTTGAGAATCTCGATATTAAGCATATGATAATTTTTGAACTAGATATTTGTTGAGATTATTAAATATTCTCAATTGTTTTGCCATTTTTTCCCGTAAATTTGTTTTGGACACTAAATGTTATGACACATTTTGATTTGTAATAAGATTAGAGATCTTTTTTTAAATGTAGATTTATTTCGATAGAAAGCTCCTACGTGGCACTTTAAGATTAACTCTGTTTTTCAAGATTGATGCAACGATTTGAAAGTAGTACTCTTGACACTTATTTTGAATTTTAATTCATTTGGAGAAAACTAATACTGCTTTAAGATATAGGTAGTTTTCAGCGTGAATGCGAAGAGCATGATTTTTGATGACGTCACTAACGAACAATCCTGTTAATGTTTTCATTTTTGTGAAGTAGAATAAAATTACCGTGTGTGCTTCACCAGCCTTCTAATTTTTCACAGACTTTTCCATGTCAAAATTATTATGTAATTAATGCTAGCGGCTTAAAGAAGGGATGAGATTTTTGACCCCACAAGTAACTCAAGAACAAATGCCAGTTCTTAACAACATGTATACTTGTTTTAAAATCCTAAGTCCCTATCCAATTTAGTCCGTAAATATGTACCCGAACCAAATTGAACTCCATAGATATTCGGAAAAATGGAGATTAAGTGTCCGACATAGTGAGTCAAACCGTCTTATCAAACATTTCTTCATTCTAGTTAGAATAGTCGCGATAGTGATATCAAAGATGTTTCAAAGATTTTTACTACAACATTATATATATAAATTTTTCAGATTTATTCTTAACTGTAATTAATATCTCATTCTTAGAATACACTTTTTGGAAACTTGTAATAGTAGCAGCTGCAGCTGTAGTCACGTGGATTATAATTCGAGTTCTTCCAAAGTGCGATAATTTACTTTTCTTCTATATGAAGGTAAAATTTAGTAATACCCAAAACTTTTAATTTAATTTAAACATTAACAACAGCTTGTGCACGTCATATCGCTTAACCTGTAAAGTTCTTAATATTCCAAAGCGTTCAATACCCTCGTGAATTGCGAATAACCAAAATAATAAATAATAATCAACGAGTGATTCTAAAGTATAGTACCAACATATACACTATTTTAAAAAGGCGTTGTTGAAAAATGTTTTCCTTCAAAAAAATCATTTCCTGTTAAAAACTGTTACAGTTGAGTGTTGGAATCCATTTGAACCTACGATAGAAAACCGTACAGAAAATTAAGAAGGAGAAAATTGGTTCGTATGTAGAAGAGAACGATAGAAACGAATTTTATCCAGTTTCAAACTTTATAAATTGTCCTTATATTCTAACACACGTATATCATTCGGCATTAAGACTATATAAATCAAACTTTCGCGATTTACAAAAATAATTCAAACATTTTACAAAAAATTTGCCGTCGTTTGTTTACAGACCTATCATTCAAGCGGGGTGTTCTGTGTTCTTAAGAATCTTAAGAGATCTTTGGATCATACACAACTGTCAAAATGTCAATCATAAATCTGTGTTACGTGTTAACGAACCCTATATAACCCGTTTATTATGCACAAACATGGACATGCAAAATTTCAATTTTAGCGCCATTAGCGCGATTTTGAATTGCTCTTTCATAGCTTACACAGCTCAACTTTATAAACTAGACATTTTCCCTATTTTTAACTTCTATAGTTTTTATTCACACCAGTGGTTGGACACACACCCGAAAAGAAGAATAAAAAACCAATGGAAAAAGATAATTGGATTTTATTTGAAGAAATGAGATGTAAAAATCACATCAGGCTACCGTCAAGGAATTTTGAAGTTTTAAGTGTCTAATTAAACGCAAAAGTTATTTTGAAGTGAATTTGAAAACAAAATAAGAAAAAAAAACGAATATACGCACAATTAAAAAAAACAAAATTAGTTAATTTGTTGGTACAAACTTTGTTATACTCGAACAAATTCGGAGCATTTTCAATTAATTGTGAGGAGTCGGTATCTACATTTTATTATCCATACATGTCTCACAGCAGCGTGAGGTCATCGCTACGATAGGGCCAGCGAGACTAACTTTATTTCTATGAATTTCTCGAAGTCATATAAAAATTTCAAGACTAAGATTTATGTTTTACAGCCTAAAAGTAACAAATACAATTTATATAACGATTTTAAACAAATTATAATACTCAAACTATCATATTCTAAAGAGCTAGGCTTAACCAAAATTTTGCGTGGGTAGCCCTGCAGAGATATATAAAAAGCAATTAAAAATGCCTTTTATTTTATAGAGCGAGAAAAGACATGAGGATCGAAAACCAATCGTTTTCGAACCCTTGCAGATTTGCAAAGGCAGACATTTGTCTAATAACATACAACGGAAACAAAACCTGTTTGACCGCCGGAGTTCAAGCCCTCCAGACAAATGATTGATTTTGCTGTAGCAATAATCACATGCAACCGTCGGTTTTTGGTATTTTATGGTTTTCTTTGCAGTCTAGATGAAAAAATATTCTGGAAACGAGCTACGGAAACAAACTACTTAAAATAAACATGATTAAAAGCCCCGCTGCGCTTATTTTCAGCTTGCCAACAATTGTACTGCCTAGGTGTCCCTTAATATTGCATCGGGGCAAAAACGCCATATTTTAGAAAAAATATTTGTGGATCCTTGAGGTCCGGTGTGAAATTGCATCGATGCCGTTTATCAAGGGTATTGCGGCAAAAATCCCTCAATTCAGGAAAATTCTCTGGTATCGGTATAATCTGACATCAGCACCGTTCTTTTGGTAAGAGTTGTTCGGGCAAAGTCCTTAATAATAACTCTTCTCATGGTTTTCGTTTGTGGTGCAAACGACAAACTCCAAGATTCCCTTCAAATTTAATATCACGAAAAAAATGCTGTCATGGAACATACTGTAAATCTTCAAGAAAAAGTTCGAGCGAGATATTGCGAGCTCCGAAAAAAATTGGATGTATATTGAAGTTTTTTGAATCACTGTTTTTTTGCATTTCTAGTAAATGCTCTGGCAAGTTTCATTGCTCTTTGAACTTTGGAAATTTTAATTGATAAATAAATAAAAAATTGTTTTTAAGCATGCCGACGTTTGTAAACCCAACATGTTTCTATAAAAATAAAGCTGCTTAATTCGAGCTTGCATAATTGGGAATATTGGTGGAATATTTTTCTGCAAGGTTATGATAACTGGTTATCCCGTGAATTCAAAATTTACAGAAGGCATGGTGAAACAAATAAAGTTTCATTGACTAGCTAAAAACGATTTTTTAATCGTTTAATAGCCTAAAATAATAATATAATTTGAATTTCAAAACAAAGAAGTCGTAAAGTTATCTCGATTCTGAATGAAAATTCTGGCGGATCGAGGCATTAGCATCAACCCTTTGTTATAAATTTCAAATGGACACGGCACGAATAAAAGTACTGCTAAAGTGCAAAAAAATAATTATTTGATAAAAATTTGAATGAAATTGTCTTTATATTTTTTAAGTTTTTCTTTATTAAAATACACAATTTTTGGTGATACATAATAAATGCGGATTCCCTCGCCATTAATATTGCTAACTCCAGGGCCTACCTATTCTGGTTACCACTGTTAAGTTTATCAACCCGTATTTTGTGCGAACAGGGTTTTTTCGGCAAACTCCCTCATTTTTAACACTCTTGACAGTTCTTAATTGTGAGGTACAACGAAACCCATACATTTATAAATATTTTTTGAATAAAAAGTGATCTGAAACATATCTAGATCTAGATCGTAGACTTCATACATGTAGTAAGTTAAAAATTTCAATTCTAAAATAAAATTTATTTTTAAAGGTCGGCTTTCACACCATTAAATTTTTGAAAAATCGTCCTTGCTTCAATAGGGTTAGCTTTAGGTTGCGTGTTTCAATGGGACAGAAAAATTTACATTGATTAATGCATTTGGAATTTTTTCGGCAGACAAATCCTGAACTCCACATCCTAGTGTGACTCATTGCAACTATTGTGACTGCGAGTTATAAAATCGATATTTTAACGTTTATATGCTAAAACACGAAATAATTTAAGTCGAAAAAGTTCGGAAATTTTTTAAACACAATTTATAATTCTGGCGTAGCCTAGGAATTTTAGCATACCTTTTCGATCCAAAAATCTACAAAATTTTTATATTTGCCATAAAATACTAAAAAATCAAAAATGTTGTTATATAAATCGAGCCTGATGAATGCGAAAACGAAAACGTTGCACAAATAAAAAAATGTTAAAAATATTGTTTTCTAAAAAAAAATGTTATCAATGTAATAAACGTGACTAGCGTTGAACAAATGGAAATAAATTTTAACGGTTGAAATTCTGGGAAACTCTTTACTTGTTTGACGTATACCTCTCGTGACAAATATGCACAATTTTGAATAAAATTAAAATTTGAAATGAAAAAATAATTGTTGATGCCCCCCTTAAAATAAAGGGTATTCGAGGCCCGTTACTATTGGTACACTGTAAGCTTGTCAAACCTAACTATTACAGAATGTTTGCGTTGGTGCCTGCGAGCACGAACAAAAGCATTAAAATGTTGTTTTATTATTATAGAGCCGAGAAAACAAATGAAGATCGGGAAAACCCGAA
Organism: Oikopleura vanhoeffeni; assembly: GCA_004367855.1. Classification (NCBI taxonomy): domain Eukaryota; kingdom Metazoa; phylum Chordata; class Appendicularia; order Copelata; family Oikopleuridae; genus Oikopleura; species Oikopleura vanhoeffeni. The sequence continues at coordinate 19,688 of SCLH01001398.1, forward strand.
TCGGTCTTTCGGAACCCTCGAGGATTGCAAAGAGTGCAATTCATTTGTCTAACAACAACGGAAAAACCGTGTGTTGACCGCGGGAGTTCACTACTATGTTATCAAAAGGTGTTCTTAAAATGATTTTTTCAAGAAATCGTTTTCTTCGTAAAACTTTACGTTATAGATTGAACAAAGGCCATTGTTCATCTTAAACTTTAAAACGAACTCATTTCTCACTTTCGGAAATGGTTTCTAATTTTAATGACATGAAATCCGGTAATATAATAAATTTGTTCTATTACCGACCGTAATAAAACTTTTATTTGGATACGCAGTTTAAACATAACGTAAATGACAATATGTACGAGCTAGTTTGGAAACGAAATGACTAAAAAAGAGATTGGTCAATCACATAAATTTTACGTGGGATTTTGAGTTTACTATTTTTGATATATATTATTATTCTTGAAGAGAATTAACTGAGAAAAAATGGCAGTAACCAATTGGTAATATTTGTGTGCAGCATCGTATTTTGGAAAACTCCTTTTGTTAATGTATTTTACAATGGATGGGGTATATACCAACAATAGTCAAAAATAAAAATATTTGTTAACAGTACTTGTATCCCAGGTCGTCGACATGAATCCGACCTCTCCCTCCTCGAAATATAAAACAAATATAAAAAATCAATTTATATTTGTCGAAAACGTCCAATTTCTTACAACGTTTTAAATCCTAACAACGCGAAGACCAAATTAATACGGATCTGTAGATCTGTAAGGCCTTGTTATTATCATACCGTTCAGTTGAATTTATGAAGATGAAAAATATTTCGTGGATAAAAAAGGGAAAAAATGAACTAACATTCCACGAATGAGTGCCAGGCTTTTAAAAGGGATGCAAACCCCAACCAGATTCTTATATACCATCCCATTTTCACCGATACTTTTCTAAACCTACGCAAATAAAGGATGGGAAAACCCACGCCAAATCCATACCTTACCGAGCTGGAGTGCCCGCTTATAAGGTATGAGATAATTCTGTTGAATTAGATTCAGAAAAAAAAAAATTAAGTCAAAAAGCAAGAATTTTGTCTACCTCATCAAAACCTAGAACAAATATCAAAACGCCACTCATTGTTTAGGGTTGTAAAATTACTTTGTCGTAAGGAAAATTTTATTTCACAACGCCATTTTTAGGGCCATGTACACCTTAACTGCACTGTGTTTCATATGCTTATTATTTGTAAATCGAAAAATAGCTGGTTCAAGATTTCTTCAGTTCGATTTTAACCATGGTTGATAATACAGACTATAAGCAGACTTACACAATCAGTACTCTTTGGAGATTAACTATTAAAAGTCACGTAATATCCAACGCGTCTGTTTCCAACTGAATTTGTTTTAAACAGCAACGGAGAAGATCCTAATATGCAAAGTCTAGACGAAATTGCGAATTGTGACAAACAATTAATGATATTTAATCCTTTCAAATATTTCTTATAATATATTGTGTTTGCTTGGCGGGGGATTTCATTGGAGTGCAATTCGGCAAATGTGATTGTAGAGATCACGCAGCTTGCCCTTTGTTTAGTTGGTTTGGTTCTGAACCTCGTCTGAAACACAATAAGACGTATTGGTAGTATTAAATATTGAAGTCAAACTTTCAGTATGTAATTTTGCTAACGAAGATAATCGAGAGTAGCTAAAGTGCATACACACGGATAAATTGGCTCGCGTCAATAATCTTGGTGATGTTATTTTGTTCCACTTCTAATTGGTCATCCTGCCAAAAATGCCTCCGCGGACTTCTGGCAAAATAATATCGTTCTGCATTTTTATACTATGGATGATAATTTACCAATAGAGATTCAAAATATAAATTGACCAATGAAAGTAAACATTTAAATATATGAATGAATTAAAATTATGAAAATAAAAATTTCTTCTCATAATTTTATTTCTAACGTTCGCCTTTTATTTTTGAATTGTTACATTAAATTAAGCATTTCAAACCATATCCCCTATTCCTACACCTTTGTGAAATCCGGCCCGGATTAGGAACGTAGTGATGTTTTTAGAACTAGTGCCGGGATGTTCACAAAAGTGTGAATATTACACTGTGAATGGGGATATTGATTAAGATCTGGTTGTAAATGAAGTATAAACAAAAAATTGTAAATTAAAACAAAAAAATTATAATTTAAAATGAACATATTCAATGAAAATTGAAAACCTTAATAATTTAAAATAGCAAACATTAATAGTGCGTGTTTACTTAGTTCTCCAAGCCATAAACAAGATGAGAGAAAATTTGAAGCCATGTGGTTTCTTCTATAAAGTCTTCCTCTTAGTGTTAATTTCACATTTTTCAGCTATGCATTGAACCTGCATATCTTGCTTTTTTTTTATTTTAATTTTTGTAAATAGGTTGCTTGATAAGAAATGCTTTTTGGCATTTTAAACCGAAGTTTTCAACATGGTAATTGTTAATTTGCCGACTTAAGAATAAAATTGAACGGGGAACAGCCTCGCGTGGTTAGCGTGTCATAGCTTCTCCTTGCTCGCCAATGGTATTCTAGATAAGGCACGAGGACCTACCTGCCTGGTAGTTCTACCTAGCGTTTAACAACGGTTTGTCAAATATCTATAGTGAGTGTTCACTACTATATTAACCGTAATAAACATATCTTACTCAGAGCAACAGTCATTATCATGAGGTACGTTTACAACCTACTTACTAAAATGCGTTCATTATAGCACCAATCAAGGACGGCGCTATTCCAAAATCTACAATTATAATGAAGAAAAGTTTGAGGATTGCTCATAGACCAATCAGATGTCAAAGTTGCCAGAAATCTTACTCATTTATCTCCAATTGTAAGTTTGTGGAGCCTCCCCAAACTTAGACAATGTGGGCATAAAATTTTGAATCAAAAATTCTTAATGAAAATGTCAAATTTTAAATAAACATGAACTCACGGGATTTTTAGTGTTGTTCGAATCCCAAAACATCAACCGATTTCAAATTTTTTGCATTTTTTTAATAACTGTAATTTTTCCTTATCGCTTTTGAATAAAGTAAATTTGCAGATTGCTTGGCCTTGTTTAGCTTAGTTGGTGGTATTGTCAGTCACATGGTAAATATGCCACTTTGTCGAATCTATTCCCACATTTAAGCATGACTTTGATGTCTATTGCGGCTGGCTTTTTTGGAGCTGGTGGATCATACTTATGTGATGAAAATTTATGTCGATAATACTGAATTGGAACTTTTTCAAATATTTATGATATGGACAATATATAATATAAATTGTTTCGTTGCCAAAGGTAAAAGTAAAACTGAACATGATTACATAATGTACATTAAATTTGGGCTCATTATTTTGTTCGCTTTCTCCAAACAAAATAATGAGCCAAAGTTCTTGGTTAACTTCTGAACTTTTGAATTGTCGGAATTTGTTTCTTTAAGAAATTTTGAGTTTAATTTAACTCTCGAGTTTGGAAAAATCTGGAAAAATTTGGAAATTTCCTCTATTTTTGGCCATTTTTTAAGTGATTTTTTGGGAACCTACGAAAAAACATCAAAACATATTTTGAAAATGCTTTTTCAAAAATCAATGATATTTTGAAATCTAGAGACTCACTGTGACATGTCTGTAACAATAGTCGTATGGCAAAAAGTTCAAACAATTGGTAAAGCTTGGGGTATCGTATTTTCTGCTACCTGGATGTTTTTATTTCCGCCCGATTTATACGGAATATTGTTCGGAATATATACCTTATCTTCGCTGCCCTTCGTGTACATTAATCAACCGATGTATAACTACAGCATAAGAAATGATGATTTTTCAATCATGAATTTTCTTCAAGCTTGGGATCACAGTAATCATTTTACTTGAAAGCAAATTATTATTAATTATTATTAATTATTATTAATTTTAGGCAGAAAATGTGAGAATCTATATCCCAAATATAAGCTGCTTTATCTGTTTTTTATCTACTGATACCATTGGCATGTTATTTACTAGTAAAATCAACTCAAAATCAAAAAATAAATGATGTAGAAATGACGCGAAAAAAAAGTACAAGACTTTAAAATGTCTTCAACTTTTTATTTAAAACACACATAAGTGTTATTTGCTCATCACAAAATATAAATTATTTGCATTACTGTTTTCTTTCTGTTTTATTACGCTTTAACATCGTTTCAGCGCTTCAAATAAAGTCAAATATATAAATAGCATTTCGAGCTGTGAAAGTACGAAAACTTTTCAGTTTTCATGCTAAGCCTACTGTAGAACATTTTGACAAATGTAACCTCATTTATGAATTTCCCTGCACATGTGAAGATTCTTATATCGACGAAACAGGACGTACACTGCTTGTGCGAATTAAGGAACACCAAAATACAGCATGCTCTAATATTTGTGCTCATATAAATACTTGTGAAATATATAAAAAAGATGTGAAAAACTTTGTTAAGGAAAACAAGCAAACTTTCACAAACCCTTAAAAAGCTCATACGAACAAAAATGCAAAAAATAAATGATCAATATGAATCATATTATATGATCATAAACTGTTTCAGTTATTTGGAGCTATTTAGAGTAGAAAAAGGGGGAATTTTAACTCACAATTCACATTTGAAATATTTTGTAAGCATTTATATTGCTGGTTTACTTTTTGGTAGTCTAGTTATCTGTGCTCATCATATTTATGGTATCCACCGATAACTGATTCTTTACTTTTAAAAATATCACCAAAAAGTAGGACAACTGTTCAAATTACTCAATCGATTCCTATGATATAGATATATGACAGTAAGAAAATGCATAAAAAATGCTATTTAGTAATCAAAATTTTTTTAAAATATTCTAGACTTTCTCTGAACGACTTATTATTTTGAACTTGAATTTAAACAGCTTGAAAATGATAAAACAATAAATATCGAAACTAGTTGCTTAACTATGAATAAAATTAAAAAATATATAAATGTTGTACATTTGAACTAGGACGGGATTTTGGTCTGTGAGACCAAGACTTGAAAATTCTAATAAAAGTAAAAGTTTTTTCTGTAAAACCATCATTTTTGTCGATAAATTGTCATTTTTACCGTACCTCCAGTTTAATTATTTGCGCATGCCTGCGAGAAATTTACATTCAGATGAAAAAACAAAAACAATTTGTCCAATTGGTCAAAATTGCAGAACAGCAACATGTTGGAGCAAATCGTTCATGTTAAAGCAATAAAAATTCTGAATTAAAGTATACAGTATACTGTTTACATAAAAAATCAGCCAAAATGATAATGAAAATTTAAAAAATTAAATTAATAGCAATTAATAAAAGTTTTTAAAAATTTTAGATTCATAGAAATTTTCCCTATCTAGTTTTCAACAATTTATTTTTTTTTCAAAAACTCGACCGTTTTTCAAAATTTTAAGTTGATTTTTTTATGAGCCATAAATTATGACATCAAAATATCAGGCTTATCAAAGCAGCGATTCCTATGTAATATCTCAACCTTGACCTCTGGCGATTCTATTAATTCAGAACACAACAACAAAGTTAATTCATGTTTAAATATTTTAGTATGTAAATATTGAATTATCATGTAAATGAGTTTGTCGGCTAAAATTGTAAACAAAAAATATTTGTCAAGTCGTTCAAAGAATAAATTCAGAACTTTTTGGTTTTTAAAATGCTAAAATTTTTAATTTTTGGCTTTTTTGCTCAAATTAGCGGTTTCTCGGCGGAAACACAATGTGAAGCAACGGCTAGAACTGTGGGAGCCTCAGGTATTAAACAATGCAAATCAATTGTTACTAAAAAATATGCTGGATCAGAAGCAGTAAAAGATCTTAGACAAAATATCAAGTAAGCTGAAAACTACTGAATATATTTTTATGATTAACATATCGGGGAAGATTTAAGATTTTTATAAATTTTATTCATTTTTTTCAAGATATATATAATTCAGATAATTAACTCTGCTCAAAAGCAACCTTATAAGTTAGAATTTTTTTCCGAATTAAAAATTTGGAGATTTTTTTCAGTAAAAATGGTTTTCAATTTGCATTTATCTCATTCAAAAGTCATATTTTTGCTTGTCGTCTCAAAAAAAAATCTTTATTCGATTTTTCTTTCTTTTCAACTCATAGAGGGTAGAAATTAAAAATAAGAGCAGATTTATTGCGATGCACCTATAGAAAAAGAGTTATGACATGGTAAAGACAATTGATATTGATTTTGAGGAAATTGTGAAATTTTCGAAAATGTTGGCGGCTCTGAGATAAATGTGTGGCAAAAATCGAAAAAAAGCAGCCTGCAAAAATTTTCCCCTTGCCGTTGGCTTTATAACAATATCTTGTTTAATTCTAATTGTATGAACGGTTTAGAATGTGATCTTTTTTCCCCAATGGCCCCATTTTTTTGGTTTTATGGAATTTTCTTGCATGTGAAACAAAATTTCAGAAATAAGCCTCAAAATTTTACAACGTTGTGTTCCGGTTAGCAAATTGATTACACCAATGGATCTGTTTTTTAGTCACTTTTTGGATTCTTTTTCAATCGGTTATTATATGCGTGGGCTGAGGTATTGAGACTTGACAATAATTTACAAAAGGCCATAAATGGTAAAGGTATTGTTGGTACCGTATCGATGGGAGCAGGGCAAAACGGGAGTCGTCCGTAGCCTCCCGGGAGCGTATGGTTACCAACTACCGTAGCCTCCCACAAGACTTATAACACCGGTTTTTTAAGTGGTAAAAACGCTGTGAGTAGAAAAACAGATGCCGGATATTATATTAGTCTGAAAATACGGTCCAGATTCCATGAATTATTTTAAACCAGAAAATTGGGTCTTAACCCCAAATTTCAATGCCTTGGCGAAGTTGGGCAGTATCCCGAAGAATTTAAAAAAATTAAAATTTTTAACCATGAAACCTACACATTATTTGACGAAACATTTTATCATGAAAAATCTTTTCAGTATTTTTATAATTTCAGCACAATTATATAACTCTGATAGAACTCAAACTCAGCTTACAGCCCATAAGTAAGCTATTCCACAAATAATTATTCCATTACTTGAATTGCATATCATTTTACTTCTTAAAAATACCTTTATTTGTTAAAGTTATTCATCATAAAAATAAAAAGTTAAAAAATATATTAATATTTGTTACTAAATAGTCTAACAGGTGAGCAAACAATTTGTTACTCGGCTAGATTCACCGTGAAAATTTATCGGAATAAAAATAAGCATCTGTTAGAAAGTGGGAGGCTACGAACGTATCTCGGCAAACGCCCGTCATTCCAGGAAGCGAGAACGCCGGGCGAGAAGTGCCCGAAAGTAAACAAACCGCCAGTCAATGTAAAAGTGGTATCAAAGCAGCGCGCGAAACTCAATTGTTAGCTATAATATTTTGTTTGATTACAAGTTTTCTGTGAAGTTTAATCATCATTTCCAAACAACAGTTTGATAGCATGTTCCGGGGGATAAAAAAAAGCAGCGAACTAATTAAAGTATATTTGATGCATTTTGTGTCTGATTTTTCATGTAAATGAAATATAATTTCACTTCTAATCAATGATTAGACTCTAAACCGTAGTTGTAAAATTCTTAAATAATAATTTTTCGATAGTATACTGAAAATCTACGTTAATACGATCTAAAACGAAATTAAAAAAAAATTTTGGAATTTTGAAATTTTTTTTTTCGATCTCTAGACTTCAACGCCTCTAGAATTATATTGAGAGTCCTTAAGTCTAATCCGCTCTAAGAAGTTTTATTATAATGTTAATCGGTATAAAGATTAAAAAAATTGTTGAAAACTCAGGGAGCTGAAATCTTTTACTGGCGAAACTTGACAAAATACCAGTTTTTCGAAAAATTCTAAGAGTTTTAAATTTTTTTTCGAATTTCGCTCAAGAATAGATTAATTTTGTAATTTTCATAACCTCAAGAATTTTCAAATTGTCTAGCGCTTTATTGAATGCGCTGAATCTTTTGAAATTCGAAAATACGGGTTCAAATCTGGTTTACTGGTAATATTAGATTTGGTAAAACTCTTCCAAGCATGCAAATTTGCACCCGAGGTTTCGATCATTTCAGCCCTTTTAACTAGAAGTCTCTAGCGTCAACCGTTTAACTGTAAAATACATTTGAAAAAACCCCTTACAGCGTTGAGAACCCCCTTAATAGTTGAAAATTATAATGATATTTTTGTGATCTGTATTAAAATGATTAGTTGATAATTATAATCTGGTAATAGTGTTTTGGGATCCCGCTTAAGGAAAAAGGTTGGTTCTTTATTTTTTCGATATATAGTTGGTCTGTCTCCGAATTAAACATTTGTTCCGTCAATAAAATTCATTTCAAATTGTCAGAAATAAGACTTTTCAGATCACCTCTTAATCAATTGCTCAGCTTAAATATCCAATTATTTTTAAATTTAATTTTCAACACCTCCAACCCCTCAAAGTTTGCTACAGTACTAATTTTGAAACATAGGGAGTTTGAACTCAAAAGAAAGGATTTACGTGAAAAAATGTGCGAAAAAGCACTGGTCACTTATGAACCAAATGGTCTGATCGCTGAAATTCCACCAAACTGGAGCTGTCCAAAAGAGCCATATATTCAACATGTTTTACAAAAACTAAGTGATCAATCCATGTTTGAAAATATTGATACAAGTAAAGATGCGTACAATATTGTCCTTGTTGGCCGCACTGGATCTGGAAAAAGTTATTTTGGAAATGTACTTTTAGGATCGTTGGATCCGGCTAGTAAGGAAAATGTTCCGTTTCCATCATCAGGATCAGCAAAAAGGTTAACTCTGAATGAATTGTGATGAAAATTCGATGAAAAATTTTGGGGAAACATTTTTTGTCAGAATATTTTTTCGTCAAAATAATTTTTTCGTCGGAACTTTTTCTTTTTTCGACAGAATTTCGTTTTTTTTCAAAATTTTATGAAATAAAATTCGTTTCTCGTCAAATTTTTTTTTGTCAGATGCGTACCTATTTATACAAAACTTTCAACAACTCGTAAATTTATGCAACAGCATCTTTGTTTCACAAAAAATCATTTTTGACGATTAATGAAATTCTGACGAAAAAATGTTTCCCCAAAATTTTAAATTTCAGAAAAAGGCGTTCCTGAGGTCGATTTTATAAAATATTAAATAAAAATTTCGGTTTTTCGAAGATTGTATATAATTTCCGAAATCTCCTTGGTGACCGAGGCTCGGTCAGTTTATTTATGACCGCAATTAAAATTTTTATTTTTATAAAATGACCATCAAAATTACCTTTTTTTAAGATGGTACGGGTTGCAAAATAGCTGATTTTTGACGGTTTATTATTTCCCTTGTGATATATGAACAAAAATCTTGCATCCCAAAATTTTTTTGAAGGTCACGGATAGCTCGTTCAATAAAAAACGAGCTTATGGAAATGATGAGATGATTTCATGTATCTCCTCCATGAGTTTATGAGGTAAACAAATGATTGAGGGCTTTTATTAACCGGAAAAAGCGGGCGCAGATTATCCCGTCATAAATAATAGAAAAATCTTCGATTTGACTCCAGCATAATCAAAAACAGTATTTTCAGCCTATTTTAATGGTCTCAATAAAAATTGATTTATCAACAGCGCTAGCTCTACCACACCGCTAGTGGCCATTTGTCTAGTAGCCACTAGTATCGAGAATATTTGAACGCGTATAAATGCTAGTGAACCAATACAATGTATCTCGTCCCTGGCTTTAAAAGTTACATTTTCAAATCTTACTTGCAATGAGACCCCCACGGGATGTTTTTTTCAATTTTTGAGTCTTGTTTGTCAAGAAATCGTGTTTTAATTTTCCAAAAATCATGAAATTTCCACTTATTTCATACGAAATATTTTTGAAACCATCCAAAGGTGCTTTCCTGACAATGTATGAAAATGAAAAGACCATTAATCTGCTCGTAATGTTTCATATTTTTATACAAAAATAATTCAAATTAAATTGAGCTGTGTTTTTTTATCCTCATTGAGCGACGACCACCCCTTAACAAAAATATTTCCGTGCCAATTGCAAATTAGTCATTTGATATGCAAATTTTTATTTTAAATATGATTATTCATACAATTGGTAAAACAGTTGTATAATTCTTTCAATGTAGCTACAGCACATTCAGTTTCTTCCTTCTCACCCAATCCATCGCATTGGAGAGCTTCTGGAGCCCAAGCTTTTCCGCAGTCAAGTTCACATCGAAAGGATATATCCATTGGCACGGCATTCAAAGCGGTAAAAAATAAAATGAAAAGTTTCATTTTGACTTAATAAAATCAAGATTTGTGATTTAAAATGGCCAATAAAAATTTATAATAGCATAAAACAGCCGGAATATTCGCATGAGGTGTATTTAAAATAGCTTATTAGGAATGTTAATTATGGCCTCGGGCGGTCATTTTAGTCCATATGTTTATAATCTCAAAAATTTTAGAATGAATTTTGCCAACTTTTGACAGTTATTTCAAGACTTTCTGACCATTATTACTATTATTTTTTGATGAAAAGTGTGTGTTCTTTTAAAAACTTAAGGGGGTAGCAGCGATGTGGCCGACTGGCGTCAATTTAATTTACGAAAATAATTAGTTGGTTTATTTTTTTGTGCTTATTATCGTTAGTGGAACCAAAATAAATGTGTATCAGCTCATTAAAATCATTTTTTATTTATTTCAGGAACGATTTGAGTTCAAACTTTTATTTTATAATTCGTAAAATTTTCGAAAAAATTCAAAGCATTATGAAAATTTTAAGCATTTTTCGTCCAAAATTTTTTCTGATTCATTTTTTGAAATCTGTGAATAAAAACAAAAAAAATAGCCACTTTAACTTTTTTCATGCATGTGTACATATTTTCTGACTGCTGTTTGAAAAATCATGAAGTGTTTATTTGTTATTTTGTGGTCGACTTTTTAGAAATATTATGAAAATTTTCCGCAAATCAAGTCCAAAAATTTTTATCAATAGTTTTTTGAAATTTCCTTTAAAAATAAAGCCAAATCACATGTGAAATTTTATGGTATCTATTTGATTTCCGTATTTCAATCGATGAAAAGGTCAAGCGAATATTGTTTCTTAACTACTGATAACATTTACAACACTTGCTTGTGACACCGGTTCGTGCCATTAGGCACGCAATTTAAATAAATTTTATTTTTTTGAAAAATATTATATAAAATTGCAGGTGTAATAGGCTACTTTACTTTTGAAAGTCAGAACATTTTTTGATATTTAAACTCAATTGAAGTAATTTTTTCCCTAAAAACTGTTTTTCCTCATCATTTTCATGGAAAAAAAACTTTCATATTTGAGAAATTTTTCATGTGGATAATGATCTCCCACTAATTAGTGCATTACCACCGAAAATCTGAAGTTTATAAATATCGCTTTCAAAGAAATCCACATCGGGTCAAGTTGAAATGGAGTGTAATAAAAGTGTTTTGATATTTTCAGATACTTAAGATGTGAGAAATTAAAAATATAAACGTTTGCAAGTATGAACACTTTCATTGGAAAAAAATATTAAAAAACAATTTTCACATTTTTTTCTCTTTTCATAATCCATCCGAAAAAATGTACCATCGCCCACATCGCTGCTACAATAAGATTTTGGTCGACAAATTTTTGTCGACAACAAATTTGGTCGACAAATTTTTTGGTCGACAAATTTTGTCGACATTTGTCGTAGAAAATAATTGTCGACATTTTGTTTTGATCGGATAATAAAATTGTTGGTCGACTTTTTTTCCTTTCACGTAACAGTTTTTCGATTGTTCAGAGAAAAAAAAGTCAAAATTATCATTTTTCGAGTTTCAATCGAACCTTAGCAGTCACAAAAATTACGATAACCATTCGAAATTTCACACAAGGCAACTTGTCGAAGGCTACAAAATAACAAAGTAGTGGGAATGTCTTACGTGTTACATCGCGGTGATATAACCCGAAAGATATTATTTTATACACTAAGGCTAAATTTTTATGCAAAAAACAGATGATTCAGGATAAAGTGACAAGTTTCAGTCAATCCTGATATTTTTGTTGGTCTGCGGGTAATTTTGTGTTTAGATTGAAAACCGAAGAATGCGTTTTTCTATATCCCTTTAATCACTTTTCGGTTAGAATGCGTAGCACTATCTTTTAGACGTGGTATTTTACGTTGTGGGCTACCGTCATCTAACCAAAAGTGATAAGGGATATTAGGCTTTTATATATGAAAAAATGCCTTACCTTAACGGTCCAAAAAGAGAATATTTGAAAGTTTTTTTACTTAAACTTTGCAAAAATTCAGCATCATGAAAAACGCCCCTCGGCGTAGCCACAACCCTTTTAACGTGTGATTTTAACGTTGTGGCTACGCATTCTAACCAAAAAGTGATAAAGGAATCTAGGCTTTTTATATGAAAAAATTGGCCTTATCCTTATACGTAAAGGCTTAAAGTTATACTTCTGCTTAGAAAAGTACATAGCCTAGGTAACATAGGAGATAATATTGCTTTATTGGTAGTTAAATTCAAAAGACAAGAAAAAAATGTGTGTACCGTCTGGGTGAGTTTCAAGTAGCACGCCATGGCGTCGAGCCAAAAGTGAATCGTTAAACGTAAGAGCAAAGACTGTACAATCAAAATCTCTACACTAAATAATTTAGAAATTCCAGCAAATTTTGTACTAAATTGAGAAACAACAAAATTCGACCAAAAATTGGATTTGCTCGGACTAGAGAAAGGTTGTATCAATTATATATTTTGCTTAATAAAATTGTTAAATTCAGACCAGGAAGATTTTGGAATGTTAAAAACAGTATTTCGAGCAAAAAATTTTTGGTTCACATTTCCTTACAAAACAGTTATTGGTTAAATGGTAGTACAAATTATCTGGAAAATATAAAAAATACTTTCATCGGTACATCCATTCCAACTAAACTCGACTACAGATTTAAATAACTAATTATTAGTTATGTTAAGAAATTAAAAAATATAAACGTTTGCAAGAATGGACACTTATTGAAGATAAAATTAAAATAAATTTCACATTTTTTTTTCTTTCATTTCGCTCTAAAAATATACCAACTGCAGGACTTATGGCACGCCCTTAAGGGGATTGTGGGTGCTTCAGTATGTGCTGGGAAAAATAAGGCGTTTAAAAACTCAAATATTCTTTTGGAGAATTGAGGGAACGTTTATTTTCCAAGTATAGGTAGTCCGTAACCTTGAGAAGTCAAAAAAGCGATTCATTTCTAGAAATATATCACATACTCTTAAATGCATAAAACCTAATGCTGGTATCTTTTCATTGAAGTATACCGTCATATCCAGTATCTAAAATCACATAATGCCGATATTATGACTCAGAAAAATTCTCTACAATTAAACCAAGCATATTTATAAATTCATCTAATTCGCCGAAAATATATTTGAAAATTCTTGCTATAGTTAAATATAGGCAAAATGAAGATTATTTACAAAAAAAGTATCACAGAACGGCACCATGCGATTCTTTTTCACTTTTCATAAATTCTTCCCTATTATCCTATTAAACTTAAACCAAGCTTAATAATTTTTTTATATTTCTCGCAATCACTATTCATGCTGATTAATGCGCGCCATATTACATTGATTTGGATGAAAATTGAAATATTGAAAAGGGGCAAAAATCTTAACAATTATAATAAGAAATATCTCATATTAATGTTAATTTTTCGCTGTATTATATCTTGCGTGATTTGAGACTATCTATGTCTATAATTTTAAATAAAAAAATTATTTTTGCAAGCAAATCCGAATTCTAGAACTGTTAGTCCATAGAAATTAACTTTTTTAAAATTGCAATCAATTTCTTGTGTGCTGGATGGTCGGATACAAGAAAAAAATACGAATGAGACCGTGGTCGAAAATAATACTTGCACCCACAATCCCCTTAACCGTGTGAGCACAACACCTATATATAGTGACTGCATATTTAATCATCTAAAATATGCAAAAAAACCATCGAGAATTGTCTCTTTCGAATGACATTATAAAGAATTTTGCAAGGATTTCAAAAAGTGACTTATTTTTTTTTGGAAATTTTGTTCAAATTTTACGGAGGGTTGATTTTTTGAGATTTTTTTCCAATCTTTATCCTCTAAAAAAATTAAATGCGCCCTATTGCGTCAATTAAAATTGAAAATAGCCAGTTTTAGGAAAGTGTTTGGTCCATGGTTGACACTCAAAACAAAGATAATTGGTATACAGGAACAGATATTTTTTTTCAAAAGTGAATATTCAAAATTTTTCAATTTAAGTATTTCACGAAAAATTTAAATATTAAAATTAATTCGAGCAATTAAATATGTCCACAGAGTCACTGATTAGTATATCGACCCAGATAATATCAGAAGTGTACTTATCTGCTTTAATAGGGGAAATAACCATTTTTTATGAAAAATTGTGATTTTTTCATCAAAATTTAAACCTATTAAAAATAATTTTGATTGATAATTATAATCAATCAGAAAAAACGATGAACATAGGTCAGATCTTGTGCACGATTACAATACCAAAATAATTTGTGAAACACCACTGTAAGCTTGTATCACGTGATATGCTGTACCTTGCTCTTATCAGTCAAATTTTCTAGAATAAAAATCAAAATTCTAGAATATCAAATGTCGGATGCAAAAATATCGTTTGAATTCCTTATGCAAAAAAAATAAACCTAACTACCTGGGCTTCTGTAATACGCGGTTGAACAGTCACCTATATATAGGTGTCGGTGCCTTGGCGGAACTTTTTTTTCTGTGCTCACACGGGTTAAGGATTTTATTCATCGTAGGGCTGTTTTTGCTATATTAGAAGTCCCCCGAAAATTGTTTTTTGTCGCATTTGAGAAAATGTCGACCAAAACATGTTTTTCTCCGATTCAGAAAATGTCGACCGAAAAATTAATTCTCTTTTATCAAAATGTCGACCAAAAATTAAAGAAGTCAAAAATGTCGACCTAAATTATATCTCGTGATTCTTAGAAATCTGAGCCAAGAATTTTGTCGACCAAAAATGTATACTCCGCGCTACCCCTTAAACCAGGGATCGATTTTTTCAAATTGACCAGGTCGGGTCGGGTCGATTTTTTTTCTGAAATTTTCCAGGTCGGGTCGAACGCCGACCCGATTACTTTTTCGTCAGGTCGGAAATTGTTTTCGACCCGGGTCGGGTCAGGTCGGAGGTGGGTCGGAGTCGGGTCGAAGGTCGGGAGAGATTTTGTTGCAAATGTACAGGAAGGTTTAAATGGGGAGGGTGGGGTTCGAGTTAAAAGAGAAATTGGCTCGATATTAAGGGGGGAATGAGCTCGAGTTTAAAGGAGAGTGGGCTCGATATTAAGGGGGAGTGGGCTCGATAGTAAGGGGGAAATGGTCGACCCGACCCGACCTGACCCTACCTGCGTTCCGGGTCGAAATTTCCGACCCGGCGACCCGGAAAACTCCGATCCCTGGCTTAAACTCCTTTTAGACATTTGAGAACACTTTTTTTTTAATTTTGAAAACCTTAATATGAAATTAGTTTATTTTCACACGCATTGGCCTGGTGAATATTTTTTTTCTTTAAGATAGTCTAACAAAAAAAATCATTTTCTTGAATTTTGCCTTTTTCGTCAAAAAAACTTCAAGCTATAATATCGACTATAGAGCCTCCTTTTTCTAGCATTTGATTTAAATGACATCAAAATTTATCAATCTTTAATTTGAACGAAAACAAGTTTCGCTCGTTTTATACACTTTAGCGCTAAAGATTCAAAACTCATTGGTCAAGATATAAAAAATAATTAATTATTGTACTGATCAGTCTAAAATTTTTTTAAGGCAGATTGGTGAAAAATATTCTAAAAGTAATCCAACTATTTCAGTGTGACCCAAAATGTGTATGCACAAACTGGGTTTTTGTTTGGTGGACTTTATGATAAAGAACTCGGTCTGCGGAAACCATTGAAAGTAAATATTTTCGATACTCCTGGCTTTGCCGATGTTGACATTGATAATATTCGAAAAAATAAACTTTTGATAAGGGTTCAAAAAATTATAAAAATCACGTGTCAAAAATTCCTAGTACAGGTTTTTTTCGTTTTTTGAAAAATGTTCTTCAAAACATGAAAATTTCGCATTATGCGAAAATTTATACACTTTTCGGGGTAAAAAGAAATTTGGGTAAATTTCATGTGTTTATGTCGACTATTAATAAAGTTGAGGGCCTTACTATTAATCAACTTGAGGCTAAGAAACAATTTTTTTATTTAAATATTGCCATTCAGGCAAAAATTTTCAGACTATTAAAAACATATCTTTTGTATTTTTCCTTGTTGAAATTTTGTTCTGAAAACGATAAGCCGAACGAATCGTTCGAAAAAATTGTCTTTCTATTCGAAAAGTTCAAATTTTTGATTTTCGATGATTTAATATTCACCTCATTTGTCCTTAATCACCAACCTTTGAACTGGTTTATAATAAATTTCGAAACTTTTCAATTTTTTTTAATTGAAATATAATTTAAATTTTTTGAATCCTGATTTTTGATTGCTAGCTCACTTAAAAATGATATTCATATGATTATCTTTTTGACTGCAAATTCCCGATTTGATTCAGATAACCAACATTCGCTGAAGGAACTAAACGAATGGACTGCCGGCAAAATGTGGAAAAACTTGGTGGTCGTCAAAGGTCGAACTTTATTCGATAAATATACGGTCACGCAACGGTAAAATTTAAACAGTACAGTCCCTGACCCCTTAACGTGCGTAAACCGAAGTTTTTATTTATTTCGGCTCAATATTTAAAATTGAAAAATATTTTTTTTTAATTTGAACTGAATATTTAGTGTTACACAAATTACAAGAAATAAATTAATTCGGTCGAATCGGGTAGAAAATAAATTTTTGGTCACGTAACTGGAAAAATAATGCTTAAAAATTAGTTTTTCTCTAGCAAAAATGCGACGACCCGTTAAAGTGCGTTTAATCTCTTATAACCTCTTATTTTTGAGAATTCTTTATGCACTTTGATGCACTTTAAACACTCGGGATCCCGATCAAATCGCGATCCCGCCCGGTCCCGACCTAAGTTGAAATTTTCAATCCCGATCCCGACCTAAGTCGAAATTTCCAATCCCGATCCCGATTCGGGATCCCGATCCCGTTTTAGAACACTGCTTTGATGGGTAAGGAACTGTATCAAAAGTCATTTTTTAACTTGCTTGTGATTACTTTTTAATAAAAAATTATTTTTAGTTTTGAGAATAATGTCAAATCATCAACCTTGAAAAATAACAAAAACATTGTGGATTTGCTGTGGAAACACGGTAAAACTGACCGATGGGAAGAAAAATCACTAGGAAGATGTTCTAAAAATGAAACTGCTGAGACGTTAAATTTCTGAAGATATTTTAAAAATTTTTATACGTCATTTGTTGAACATTTGTAAGTGAAAAATCAACTGGTCATCAGAGGAATTGAAAGGAAGTTTTTAAAAAACATAAAAATAAGAAAAGTTTCTAAAATTATGTTCAGTTTCAAAAGTGCCAATCAACTCTCTAATCCAATTTTATTCATTAAGACCTAGTAGAGATTTGGCATACAAGCAAATTTTTGATTGAAATTTTTTTGATGCCCGAGTGCCTTAAAAAGCCCTTTCTTATATTTTTGAAGCTGAAAGGCACTCGAGCATGGTTATAAATATCTAAAATTTGATACGTCTTGAATTTATGTCATTTTACTTAAACTTAAAGTTTTAATTTCTAAAATGTTTCTAATCAATGTTTCTAATCGAAATGTTTCTAATCAAATGTTTTTCTATTATTTTCTTGCAAAAAAATAGAAAAAATGCTCAAGATAATTTCCGTTATTCTGTTACAAGGCCATTACAGGACCATTTTATGAAAACAAGTATAGTATAATAAAGTAACTAAAAATAAGTCTTTTGAATCCAGCACAACACCGAGAGTGTTTGACTGATCGAGATTATCAAGACGATGAAAACAATGAAGACCATCCAGACCAGACCTCGGCAAGCCAGCGAACTAAAGATTGCTGGATTTTGCCAAAATTCGATGATCGAAAAAAATATGTCACTGATGAATTAAATAATCTGGTTTTTAGTAAGAAGTTATTTTATTTGGTCATTTTATATCCTTTTCCCAACCCAAGTCCATCTTAAAAATGCTTACTATCTCTAAAGCGCGTGTTCGAATCCTACTAATGTTGTCTTAGTGATTGCTTAAGTGATTACACACCGATCAAGTTGGCGGTCCCAATATCAAGCATCCTTGCCTATTATAATACTCAAGACAATCACTAAGACGGCATTCGAAGACGCGCTATATCCCTTTAACACCTTTTGCTTAATCTGAGAGATGTGGGTTAAGGGAGCCAATCCTCACACTCCTAAGACCTCTCTTAGCCACTCATGAGGCCGCTTTTCAGCCCACATCTCTCAGATTAAGCAAAAGGTGTTAAAAGGATAGAGATACAATATTTAGTAAGCATTTTTAAGGTGGACTTAGGTTGGGAAAAGAATATAACTTATATCATACATATAAGTCATTACGAGAAATGCGAATTTGTATAATACATAATTTATGCTTTCGAGGTGATCCATTCTAATAACATTACAACTTCTTTGAGACAATTTTTTTTTGAATTTAGTCACTGTCAAAATACAGTATTCTGCAGTTTCTTGTTACTAAAAAAAGAAAAATTTCGCATTTCCCTTTCAATTAGGCTCACACCTGACTTTAAACCGACCGGAAGTAAACAACACCAACTACATTTTAGAACTAAGAATTCATCACACTTGAAAATGGCAAAGATATTTTTTGAATCAAAATTTAATTCAGGTGAAAAAATAGCGTTTATTGAAGAAGCCACTCAATTCGTAAAAATGTTGAAACAAATGAAACGTGGTGCCAAAAGTACAAGAAGTGTAAATTTTGTCAAATTACTAAATGAATCTCTACCCTGTGTTTGGTCAAGCGGCCCAATTCAAATAATTTTTAATGCGTTAAATATAAGCAGTTTCAGCCAATCATAAGACCAGAATTATGCAAGAATTAAGGCAAAGCTTGATAAATAGCTCATTCCGTCAAAATTTAAAATCGGGCTTCCAGACCGCACACGGGGTGAAAATTCATATCAAAGATAATAACTAAAAATAAATTTGAAACGTGATTTCATAATGTCTCTAATTTTTAGAAGAATTCTAAGGTCTTACTAAGGTAGAAAGAATCAGCTTATAAATTTCTACGGCACAGTGCCGTTGGCACTGTGAAATGTTTTGAAATTTCAGTCTGAGAAGCAAAAATCAGAAATTATGACGTCACGCTAGAAATCTCTGTCTAGGTATTATTCTTGTTATACTATAAATTATAGTCTTTAATATAGTATCATATACATGTATATACATGTAGTTATACTAAAAGTTTTGCACTGACTCTTTGACCCCCAAAAAATAAGATGCTCTTCTGAAGTGTGAAAATGTAGAAATTGATGTTTCGCATTGTCCTGAATGGAAAGAATGGATGGAATGGTCAAAATGCGGACAGTGTGGAGTTCAATCTAAAAAACGAATTAGAAGTGGTTGTGTAGCTCAAGGTCAGTTGAAGCTCAAAATTCAAATTTTTAATCAAAATTATAATTTTGGCTGTTCAGAGCAAGTTCGTTTAATACTGTCAAAAATCTATCTTTTTAAAGGCGCCATGAACATTCATTTGAAACTTGACAATAAAAAACCGAAGAATTTCTGTTTAATAGCAATAACATTAGTCACAGCAGATAACATCAATGTGCATCAAAATAAAACATCAAATCTAGGTTCATAATCAATTTTTTTCATCGGTGGCAAAGACTGACGATTGTTTAAAGTGGTCAGCCACTGTATCTTATAAAAACTCTCGGTGGATATATCTGACTACTGAACTATCGTTTGATCGTTAATGTTGTGATAAATTTTAAATTAATTTATCAAATTCGAAACCACAACCGTACACTTGTAACACTGTTACCTTTGTAAAATTGTTGCTTGGGGAAAAATTAGCTCAATTTCTAGAGTCAAGACCGTCCCTTTTTTCACGAGCAACAATTTCACATACGGTCCCCTAAAATTATTTCGAGAAACTTCAACCAAATGACGTCATATGCTTAATCGTGTGCGGGGTGTGGTCGCGTGGTGTGCGGGGCACGCCGCGTGGAGCCAATGGGATTAAATGCAATGTTCTTTTTTTTCTGTCATGCGAAAAGTTTGTTAATATATGGATTACAGACCCTCAGAAGACAGAAACTAAATATTTGAATAATATCAGCTACGCGGGAACCTAGCGCCGAATCAAAACCCTGGATTGCAAAATGAGCCGATTTCATTAGTCAGATTTGGAAGCAATCAACCAATTAAATGCTCAAATTCCGTTTTTATGAAATATTCAGGATCTGTCTCTGAGTCCGTAATCCATATCCTTTTTTCCAAGGGAACTCCATCTCAGAAACGTTTACTATCTCTATAGCGCATGTTCGAATCCACTGATGTAACATTAAGCATCCTTGCCTATAATCATACTCAAGACAATCAGTGAGACACATTAGTGAGATTCGAACACGCGCTATAGAGATAGTAAACGTTTTTGAGGTGGAGTTCCGTTGGGAAAAGAATATATTACTGAGCACTCGTCTATGCCAATAAATTATTAACAATATGTTAGAGAAAAAAAATAGTCGTTGCAAATTTGTCCGTCGAGCGTTCGTATTAAATATTACCTCAATATCAAAATCTGAGCTAAAGCGGGGATAAGAGGTTTTTAGTTAAATTATGATATTTACAGCCCACCACTCTCTGAAAATACATATAATTTTTTCAAAATTGAAATTATTTTAGGCAATATTATTGATATCAAAGTTTGCGAAAGAAGTTTTGGTCGACCAAGCTACGAAATGGAAATTTGTGAAGGTTTACAACCGTGTGAAGATAATGCGCTCTACATGGAGCAAATTCAGTTACAACAAAAAAATTATGCTACGCAGCAAACTGACATGATGACTAAAATGATATCGAAAATGACCGAAAAAGCAAATGGAGTAAGTTTTGTAAATGATTTCATATAATGGTGAACTTGAATTTGTAAAGAATTTTTGAATGAAATCTATTCCTGATGTAACGTAGAATCTTCGAGCTAACTTTGTATAATCTGGTTGTTTCCAAATCATGATTGTTAGAAACACTTAAAATATGTTAGTTTGCCATCAAAGGTGTTTAAATTGAGATAAAATTCAGTTATTATCAAGCTTTATGTATGTCAGTCAGATGCAACCACCGAATTCAATTTGTTTAATTATTTATATGATTTTCACAAAAACCAGTTAAAATGCAAAAAGAATCGTAGAAAATGTGGTTAAAAGAATCTTTCGAACGGCTATCAGTATTAAATTTCCAACGCAATTGTCGGTGATAAAATTGCAAACTTTTTGCCACACTCTAATTGAAAGTTTAGGAAGGTAACTTCCACGACCTTTGAATGTTTTAAAACTTTCAGCGCATATATGGGTTCAAGGTGAGAGCAGGTTAAAGGTCCGAATGAAAGTTTTCAACATACTTTTAATTTGACGTTTCTGACACAATTTGACAATGTCGCGGTTTTATGTAATTTAAAGGTAATTAAATTGATGATGTCATGAAAAATAAGCATATTGATATTTAATTTCATCAATTTTTTTGAAATTAATTTTTATTTTCATAAATTTTTTGAAATTAATTATTTTTTCGAAGTTTTGTTAAAATTAATTTTTAATGTCAGAATTTTAAAGTAATTAATTCATAATTTCATACTTTATTGACAATTTGCAGTTAAACTATCGTCGACTAAATGTGTTTCTCACACCACGCTCGTGAACCCGCGCCTGTGATTGGTTGGCCTTAGTTAAGCTTCAGGTGTGGAGGCGCGCAAAAGTGCACAGTGGTACAAGAAGAATAATAAGGAACGTTACTTATATTCGTGGAATCGTGCTTTAAAGCGATGCAACAATTTAATTGAAATTGTGTCCAAAAATAAACTAGAAATTATGTGAAAATTCCCAAATCGACATTGGAAATAAATGTAAATTTTGACATTGTGTGTATAATTTATACATACAATGTCAAAATTCACATTTATTCAAGCAATGTCGATTTGGACCTTTCCCCTCATAATTTAATTTCCAAGGATAAAACGATGATGATGACAATGTTTAAACAAATGAATGATAATACTTTGATGATCATGAGTAAAATGCAGACAAAACAAGAAGAAAAAAACGGTTTTAGTCAAATGATGACAAACACAGTCCGGAAAATAATTGGTTTTTTTACAGGTGGACAAAAACCACAACCTGCTAGTATAACTCCAGGTAAACTTAAGTAGGCTGACCGAGGATTTTGTCAAATTACATTAAATCATTCCTACACACGACGATTTTCTTCAAAATTTCAGTCAATACGGACCTACCGGTAAGTATCAAAATTTTTTGAAATATAAAATTTTTGTGCACTTGAAATCTTTGACGTTTTCAGCAGCTTTAAAAGTCTAGTTGCTAAAGCTTACCGAATTAAAAGAGTTATGTAGAGAATGTCAGTAACTGACACACGGTCTTTTTTTTGAGTGAGGGGAGGGGAGGCAGGAAACATTAAAATTATTATGATGGATTGAAATAAAACATAGAGGAAGTTAATCTGCTCTCGAAAAAAAATTGCTCGAGAGGATTTTATAAAATACTGCCCTGTGATTGAGTATCGTTTTTACAGCCGTTTGGGCAGTATTTGAGTTAAATAAATGATACGAGCGAGTACCCAGTGAAATTTGACTATTTACGAAAAAATAAAGTTAAAAAATTAAAATTGGCTAATATACTAAGACGATTTGAAATAAGGAATTTTAAAAATAAAAAATCGGTTTTAATGTGTTCAAGCTATCTTGTAGGGAATTTATTTCTGGTCATTTTAAAAAGTAGAATTTTTTTTGTTCTTCAAAATTTTTTCAAAAAAAAAATCGATTTTTCGGACAATTTTCCGTGATTTTACTGGTAGTCTGGAATCCAGTTCTAGCGAAGCCGTATGAAGTGCCTAGAAAGGCTGATTTTTTGGCCAGTGAAAATTAAGCGTTTATCGGTTAGCTATTTTTTCTGATTGAAAGGGTCGGCGACTAATATTTGACCTCTAATGAACGTCAAAGTTCAAGGTCAATCTCAATTTGCATCGTATAGACTCGAATACGCGCCAAAAGAACGGAAGGGTCGACTTTTTTGAATTGTACGTATTGAACTAGTGGTCAATAATGTACTGAAAGGTCGCTAGAGAACAAAAAAACTGGCAAAAAAGGCATTGACCAGTTTTTTGCTTTCTAAGCGACCGTTCAGTAATATTGACACATAGTTTGCAATAATACGTTCATCAGAAAGGTCGACCATTACCAAATTCTTTAGGGGTTCTTTCAAGTCAGTATACCGATAAGATCTTGGAGATTGAACCTTGAACTTGACCGGTCATTTAGAGGTCAAATATTGGTTCGCCGACCCTTAATCAAAAAAATGGTATCCGAAAAACGCTTAATTTTCACTAGCCAAAAAATCAGCCTTTTAGCACTTCATACGGCTTTGCTAGAACTGGATTCCAGACTACTTGTAAAATCACGAAAAATTGACCGAAAAATCGATTTTTTTTGAAAAATTTTCGAAGAACAAAAAAAATCATAGTTCTTAAAATGACCAGAAAAAAATTCTTTACAAGATAGCCTAAACACATTAAAACCGATTTTTTATTTTTGAAATTCCTTATTTCAAATCGTTTAAAGTAAATACTAGTATACTAGTAAATAATAAACTAAACTTTTATGACGTAATTTGTGACGTCATAAAATTTAACTCCTCGGGTAAAAATTCAAAAATCTTCGGAATTTTTCAGTTTTTCTATTAGTCTAAAAGCGAGGACGGGGAGTATAATGTAGTTAAAGTAAAATGTAGTTAAAGTGAAATGTAGTTATAGTTAAATGTAGTTATAAAAAATAGTGAAATGTAGTTAAAAT
>SCLH01001398.1:45269-76371 GCA_004367855.1 Oikopleura vanhoeffeni
TTTTTTTAACTACATTTCACTATTTTTTGTAACTACATTTAACTTTAACTACATTATACTCCCCGTCCTAAAAGCGACTGGTTCAAAGTTTTTTATTTTTTGCTATAAGATCTAAATTTTTTTTATTTTTTATTAGATGTTTAGTTTTTCATGAATGGGTTTTTCATGTATTATAACTAAAAGTTGTGAAACGTAATAATATTTTTAGTTTTAAAAGAACCCGATTTTGACGATTCAGCGACCTCAGAATGTATTTCCGAAGAATATCCTTACGATTATGACTGCTAAAGATTTTATGAAAATAAATATAAACAATGTTCATCACACCTAGACAAAGCTGTATGGTTTTAAGCTGTATGGTTTTACCCACTGTAATTCTTGCAAGAAATCAAAACTCATTATTTTTTTTCATATTGGCAATTTTTTGCAGTAATTTTGGGATCATTAAAAACATAGAACTTTATGGAACAATAAGTGGAAGAATTTGTGATCAAATATTTTTATAATAATTTTGTGGTAGTTGGCGAATTCCTTCTTTTAGAAAAACCTCGTTTATTTCGTCTAATTCACGATTTACCAACTCGATTTGTTCCTTGGAGTAATATTCCTTAACATTTGAAGTTTTCTCTCGCAGGAATGATTTTCTAACAATTGCACGCTATGAAAATGTCAAAAATTGTTTGGTTTTCGGTCTCCGGAAATATTATTGTTTTTAGATGAATTTTTCAGGGTTTAATTTCCAACGTTTTATTTAACCTTCGGAGTCATTTTTAACGAAATGTCCGAAATAACAAAATTATCGAAACGAGGAAATCGAAGATAATATCTAACCGAAGAAGGTGATTTTTTTTCGTAATTTGGTGAATTTCATCATTGATAGGAGGTAATAATACCGCTTTACGTGTTTTGAAGCAAATCTTTTATACTAAGAAAACAAGGTTTGTTGTCCAGACAAGTTTCATCAAATGATACTATGTTTTGGGTGACGGCCACCCGGTGGCCTCGGTATAAAGCATTTCTGATAAGCAAATCTTTCAGAAATTATGTAAATGTTTTTAACTGAAATTTTTTCCAAAATTTTGACTTTTCCTGATTGGTCGAAAAACAAATAGCTCGAAATTCACTTTGGACCCCAGAAATTGATTTTTGAGATTATATAATATATAATATTTACTCGCAGAAATATAGTTTGTGAATCACAAATTGTGATATGATTTTTCAAATGTTGATATCTAAATATAACGATTCGAAACTCTCGGGTTTTCAACTTTCAGGGTTTAAAACGTTTATACGAAAAACTTCTCATTTTTTGTAAAAGCACAAAAATTCTCGACAATTTCCTGTAAGCTGCACTTAATTCTTTTTTCGGCATCATCTGGGGTGAAATCAATAACTTTTTTTAGAAATTCCAAAACTCTTGTGAGTTCTTGCTCCAAATTGTCTTTCAAATCTTCATAATAAACAGTCATCAATTTTGGGTGGTGCTCATTAAAATAAAGACCAGTTGCATATTTTTTGTGAAGTTCAAGATATCTTCCAGAATAGCTTGTTATTCGTTTTGCAAAAATTGGATCATCATAAAGTGCGGGATCAGGGTTACCTATTCGAGATAAAAAGCTAAAATTGAATTTTTTCAATCAACCTCAACAAATCCTAATCAAACATGTCGATTTTCACGAATTTTAAAAAAAATTTGTAAAATGTTATTTTTATTCGTTTGACATCAATTTGAAATTTTTGTTTTTAATTAAAAATTCGTTTTTATCGCTGACGGCGTCAGCCTGACGCATGCTAATATAAATCATATTATATATGTGATATTACTAATATTATATCAGCCATATCCCCTATACACACTTTTGTAAATATCCCGGCCCTACTACTTAAAAACACACTACGTTTCCTGATCAGGGCCGGGATATTTACAAAAGTGTGAATAGGGGATATATATATCTTAAGGGGGTTGTGGGTGTAAAGAATGCATGAGTGAAANAAAATAGTTTATATATTCTCTAGAACCCGTCAATAACAATAATTTGTTCTTAAAAGTGATGAAATAATAAGTGGGTAGTATGAATGAGATGTATGATTGGTTCAAGATAATGAAATATGTAAATAAAGTGGTTTGATTGGTTCGAGGCTTTTTAGCGTGGGCGTTTGATTTTCTTCTCATCATACTCGAAAGTTTACCATGCGCAAATAAATTATTAACAATGAATCTGTTTTTCACGCTTAAAACCTACAGAGAATAATTTTTTCAACGAGCTTTTGGTAAAATATGACAATATTTCGTAGGTTTCATACATTTTCTGTTTCATTCAATTTTAAACAAAATTAACCAAGCTTATACAGATTTTAAAGGGAATTTCTGAATTTCATTTTTACCGTCTAAAAATCAAAGGAGATTTTTGTTAATTTTTCTTTTTTGGTAATTATTTGAAGACGTCGTACTTTATGGAAACATCTTTGTTTTATTCAATTTAAAGCAAAATTGATCGAGATTTTACAATTTTTGTGTGAATTGAGAACATATTTTTACCAGTTTTTTGATGCCGCACCGGTGAGCCATCCTTCACCAGAATTGAAAAATTTTACTCGCAGTTGACAGAGAGTTTTAGTCTCCCTTTTTTTCTCATTTTTTTTCTCATTTATTCTCATCTGCCCGTTCTCGACCCTTCCAGTCCAGCTGGAGGAGAGGGCTATTTTCCCGAGCAATTTCAACATTCTACACCCACCACCTCCTTAAAAAAGGGACGATCCACAAAAATATTTCGCTCAAATTTAATACTTAATCGACCGATAAATTACAATGCGCAAAGTCTCACATCTCTAGGTCTCAAGTTCGTTCCTAGCGGTCGCTGAATGTGACTCAAGTTTCTATTTTTTTGAAAATAACATCGGATCAACTTAATTTGTTGGCTTTGGCTAGCCATAGCTATATCACAATAAGTTTTGAAATCGATTTACGAGTATAAGCAATCATTGGTATGATTCCTCGGATATGATTTGCTGGGAACAATATTAGCAACTATGGACCATAGTCTATGGTCCGATTTTGAACAAAGACGATTCTAGAAATGATTGAAATTTTTTCATGTTTTAATTTCTAGCACCGTTTGTGTTCAAAATCAGATCAAAGTTGCTAATACTGTTACCAGCAAATTATTCCAAAGGAATCTTTTGGTGGCATTTATATATTCCAATTCTCACTTTTATGTTCATAATTGTGAATTTCGCGCACTTTTTTTGTCGATTCCAGCCATTCAGGTCGAAATTCAAAAAAGTACTACCTATTTGATATCCTAGTCCATGTGAGCTTCTTTTATTCCAACAATGGTATTTATACCATTTCCACTGAAACAGCCTTTAATCAAAACGTGGCACATTCGAAGCAATTCCTAGCTTCTGGGGCAAAAATCGAAAAACAGCTCCTAATAGGCTCCTTCTATTCACTAAAATTAAGATAATTTCAAAAATTTTCACAAAAGCTTAAAAATTTCTGATTTAAGGGGGTTGTGGGTGTAAATGAAACAAGCGCTGAAGAAAATTTCTTTATTTTTCTCGAATTCAACTGGGAACGAAAATTGGTTCGAATCAACCAATCATATTTTTTTTTCGTCGTGCGTAGGCGACAACGCAAGACAAATCAACCAATGAGAACAACACCAGATCTACTGGGAAATAATGTCAGCACAACTTATTTTACTTATAAAAACAAACAGAGAATAATTTTTTCAACGATTTTCCGGGTAATGTATGGCAACATTTCATGCGATTCTTAATATTCTGTTTTATTCAATTTTTGAACAAAATTGACCGAGATTATTCAGATTTGAAAGAGAATTTCTGAATTTCATTTTTACCGTTTAAAAATCAAAGGAGATTTTTTTTNTTTTTCGTGTTTTTTATTCATTTCTTGAACAAAATTGACCTTGTCGATTTATTTAGATTTTGAAATGGAGAATTTCTGAATTCTTATTTACCGTTTAAAGTCAAGGATATTGTTTTTTAATTCCGGATCCTCTTCGGTATTTTTGATAGATCGTCGTTCGTACTTTCCGAAACAGCTTGTTGTTTGAATTAATTTTAAAGCAAATTGTTACCGATGATTTTATCTATTGTTGTGAATATTAGAATATTTTTTACCGGTTTTTCGTCGGCACTGGTGAGGTCATCCTTTCCCAGTAATTCATAAAATTTGGTTACTTGCAGTTGATTAGAGAGCTTTAGTTTCCTAGTATTTTTTTTCTCATTTATTCTTATCTGCCCAGTTATCGGACCTTTCATTCCAGCTGGAGGAAAGGGCTATTTTCCCCAGCAATTCCAACATTCTACACCCACAACCCCCTTAAGGGTGGATGACGATATCTGAAGGTTTCCAAACAGACTTTATCATCAACCTTTTTTGCAGAGAATTTTCCGACGAGTAATTTGACTTATATATTTTTTTTTAATTTTAAGATTTTTTCACAAAAAATCGGGTTTATGGGGGCTGAAATTTAAGGTGAAATTGTATGTGATTTCAAATTATCAGTTCCAAATTTTGATCTTAAATTTTATCTGGCATATCAATTTTGGGAACAAACTCATTAGACTCTAAATACTGCTCGAAAAAATTATTAAAATTCAATTTTTCATTGTTTTTGTCAAAAATATTTTCTAAATTTTGAAAAAAAAGAGAAATCTACAAGCATTTTCGGACACCCCAAGACAAAGTTTTCAAAAAATGGCTTTATCAGATTTAAAGCCAGCCTATGTGAACACGTTGAAGCATAAATTAAAAAAATTCAATGAAAAATGTAGGACGGGAGAGCTTTTTAGTGAGCCTCCCAAATTGGCTGTTTTGACCACAAGAGGCACAAAATTCAAAAAACCTTTCCATTAGATTTCCGTATTCATAATTTGAGACTGATTGTCAAATAACAGAAAGAAATAATATCAAACGAAAGAGGAGATAGCTTTTAAAAAGCTGCTTTTTAGTGCTTTTTGGGAGGCCTACTAAAAGTCATTTTCTGAGTGTAGTACTCTTAGTAGTACTCACATCATTTCAAAGAGTTCTACTACATATTAAAAAAAAATAATTTCCACATCCATGTTTCTCAGAAACCGCCCTTGAAAACAAGCAAAAAATAGCCCAATTATCGTCACCCACGCCCTTAAAGAGGTTATTAAGCTCTAGGATCCCTGTTTTTTTGAAAAAAGCTGGAGGACCTCTGTTTAACCGCGGTTAACCAGATGGTTGCTGAGAGTGGTACTCAATTGTCAAATGGAATCGCGAGATCAAAGATAGATCTTCCTTATGTATTTTTCAAAAATGTCCAGTCTACATTTGTCTAACCGTACGAATCTTCTGAAATGTCAAAATTCACTGCCAAAGGGGGTAGTGTCCGCAAAAAAGTTAAGCTGAAAATTTGATATAATACTAAACTGACCCTGAAACAAATTTTGATCGAGTTCTCGCAGTCATTTGAAAATAGGTTCAGCCACAAGAGGGCGTCAAAGTTAAAAATTTGAAACGCGCAAGGATTTTTAATCTGACATCCGATTTGAATAATTTTTGAACGAGCGTGACTGCAAAAAAATAATCTTTGATATTATCCGGCGAATTTTTTTTTCGATTTTCAACGAAAGTTATGCCCAAAAACGTGTTTTCTTATTTAGTCTTTTGAACAAGGATGTTTTGTTTTACATAAAGGTAGAACTTTGTTTTTAAATTAAAGTCGTTTTATCCTTAAAATCACCTTTTTCATATTATCCGGCGAAATTAATATTAAGGTCCTAGAACATAACTTATTCGCAAAACTCTCAAACTAATCTTCGTTTATTGTATTTTTATATTTCCAGACAAGAAACCGACGAACTTTTTTTGCCTATTGATAATTCACGTTATTTGACACAAAAATGAAGTCGATCGGATATTTAATTAACCCTTGGAAGCTCCGAACCGATTTATCGGCTTTGAAAATTTTAAACTCTCTCAAAATAAGAGAAAAAAAGCTGTAAACAAATAATGAGCCAAACCCAACATAGAGTTTTTGCCAAGGAATTCAAAAAATGAACTTAAAAAATTTTTTAACCTTACTTTTTTTCTCAATTTCGCCGAAAAAAATTTACATCGCTGTTCCTTTAATCCTGTTGAACTTTCAAAATTTTCTGAGGATATCAGTTTTTAGGAAAGTGGTTCTGGAATCTTTTACTGAAAACATAATCACTTTACTGTTATCTGAACTCTTTTTATTTTTTTGTGAGTGATATCTCGAAAAACTGAAAATAATAGAAAATTCTAGACNAGGCGTCAGTTGAAAAGCTCCAAAGATCTCATAACATTTTTAATCAAAAATAATAATTTTGGCTTCAGAAGCAAGTGTCGATTAATACTGTTCAAAATCTATCTTTAAAGGCGCCATGAGACATTCTTTGAAACTTGACAATAAAAAAACCGAAGAATTTCTGTTTAAATAGCAATAACATTAGTCACAGCAGATAACATCCAATGTGCATCAAAATAAAACATCAAAATCTAGGTTCATAATTAATTTTTTTCACGGTGGCAAAGACTGACGATGTTTAAAGTGGTCAGCCACGTATCTTATAAAAACTCTCGGTGGATATATCTGAACTACTGAAACTACGTTTGATCGTTAATGTTGTGATAATTTTAAATATTTATCAAATTCGAACCACAACCGTACATCTTGTAACCGTTTACCTTTGTTTTAAAATTGTTGCTTGCGGGAAAAATTAGCCTTCAATGTTCCAGAGTCAAGACCGTCCCCTTTTTTCACGAGCAACAATTTCAACATACGGTCCCCTAAAATTATGTCGAGAAACTTCAACCAATGACGTCATACTGCTTCATCGTGTGCGGGTGCTGTTCGCGTGTGTCGGGCACGCCGCCGGGAGCCAATGGGATTAAAATGCAATGTTCTTTTTGTTTTCTGTCATGCGAAAAGTTGTGCTTAATATATGGATACAGACCCTCAGAAGACAGAACTAAATATTTTGAATAAGATCAAGCTACGCGGGAAACCTAGCGCCGAATCAAAACCCTGCGATTCCAATATGAGCCGCTTTCATTTAGTCAGATTTGGAAGCAATCTAACCAATTGAAATGTCAAATATTCGTATTTTAGAAATATTCAGGATCTGTCCTCTGAGGTTCCGAATCCATATCCATTTTTCCAACGGAACTCCATCTCAGAAACGTTTACTACTCTATAGCGCATGTTTCGAACCCCACTGATGTAACATTAAGCATCCTTGCCTATAATCATACTCAAGACAATCAGTGGCCCACAACATTAGTGAGATTCGAACACGCGCTATAGAGATAGTAAACGTTTGAGGTGAGTTCCGTTGGGAAAAGATAATATACTGAGCACTCGTCTATTGCCAATAAATGTAATTAAAAGTAATGAGAGAAAAAAATAGTCGTTGCAATTTGTCGTCGAGCGTTCGCTATTCAAATATTACCTCATACCACCACCTGAGCCTAAAGCGGGGATAAGGGTTTTTAGTTAAATTATGATATTTACACCCACGCACCTCTGAAAAATACATATAATTTTTTCAAAATTGAAAATTATTTTAGGCAATAACACGACTATACGACTTTGCGAAAGAAGTTTTTGGTCGACCCAACACGAAATGGAAATTTGTGAAGGTTACAACCGTGTGAAGATAATTGCGCTCTACATGGAGCAACCTCTCAGCTATACAAACAATCATATGCTACGCAGCAAACTGACATGATGACTAAATGATATCGAAAATGACGCGAAAAAGCAAATGAGTTAAGTTTTTGTAAATGATTCATATAATGGTGAAACTTGAATTTGTAAAGAATTTTGAAATGAAATCTAATTCATGATGTAACGTAGAATCTTTGGGCTAACCATTGTATAATCTGGTTGTTTTTCCAAATCATGATGTAGAACACTTAAAATATGTTAGTTGCCATCAATAGGTGTTTTAAATTGAAGATAAAATTCAGTTTAATTCTCAAGGCTTTATGTATGTCGTCAGATGCAACCGACCGAATTCAATTTGTTTAATTATTTAATGATTTCCACAAAAACCATTAAAATGCAAAAGAATCGAGAAAACTCAGAGCATGCACACTTTCGAAGCTATCAGTATTAAAATTTCCAACGCAAATGTCGTGATAAATTTGCAACTTTTTTGCCAACCAACTCTAATTGAAAGTTTAGGAAGGTAATTCCACGACCTTTGAATGTTTTAAACTTTCAGCGCAATATGGGTTCAAGGTGAGAGCAGGTTAAAGCCGAATGAAAGTTTCACACATACTTTTAAATTTGACGTTTTCTCGAACACATTTGACCCAAGTGCGGTTTATGTAATTTAAAGGTAATTAAATTGATGATGTCATGAACAATAAGCAATTGATATTTTAATTTCATCAATTTTTTGAAATAATTTATTTTCAATAATTTTTTTGAAATTAATTTATTTTTCGAAGTTTTGTTAAAATTAATTTTTGAATGTCAAGAATTTTTAAAGTCCATATTCATATATTCAGTACTTATTGACAATTTGCAGTTAAACTATCGTCGACTACATTGTTTCTCACACCAACGCTCGTGAACCGCGCCTGTGATTGGTGGCCTTAGTTAAGCTTCAGGTGTGGAGGCGCCGCAAAAGGTGCACAGTGTAAACAAGAAGAATAATAAGGAACGTTACTTTAAGTTTCGTGAAATTCGTGCTTTAAAACGGGATGCAACAATTTAATTGAAAATTGGGTCAAAAAATAAAACTAGAAATTATGTGAAATTCCCAAGATCGCACATTGGAAAGTACTGTAAAATTTGACATTGTGTGTATAATTTATACATACATGGTCAAAATTCAACATTTATTTTCAAGCAATGTCGATTGGACCTTTCCCTCATCAATTTAATCCAAGGAGATAGAACGATGATGAGCCAAGTGTTAATACAAATGAAAGTGATAATTACTTTGATGATCATCGAGTAAAATGCCAGACAAAACAAGAAGAAAAAAAACGGGTTTAGTCAAGATGATGACAAACACAATCCGGAAAATAATTGGTTTTTACAGGTGGGACAAAAACCCAACCTGCTAGTAAAACTCCAGGTAAACCTTAAGTAGCTGACCGAGGATTTTGTCAAATTACCATAAATCATTCCTACAGACACGACGATTTCTTCCAAATTAGTCAATACGGGACCTAGCCCGGGGGAAGTATCAAAATTTTTTGAAATATAAAAATTTTTGTGCACCTTGAAATCTTGACGTTTTCAAGCAGCTTAAGAAAGTCTAGTTTGCTAAGCTACGGAATTATAAGAGTTATGTTAGAGAATGTCAGTAAACTGACACAACGGTTCTTTTTTGAGTCAGGGGAGGGGAAGCAGGAACATTAAAATTCATTATGATGGATGAAATAAACATAGAGAAGTTAATCTTGCTCTCGAAAAAAAAATTGCTCGAGAGGATTTTATAAAATACTGCCCCTGTGATTGAGTATCGTTTTCCAGCCGTTTGGGCAGTATTTGAGTTAAATAATAATATACGAAGCGAGTCCCAGTGAAATTGACTATTTAACGAAAAATAAAGTAAAAAAAACTAAAATTGGGCTATATACTAAGACGATTGAAATAAAGGAATTTAAAACTAAAAATCGGTTTTAATGTGTCCAAGCTACGTTCGTAGGGAAATTTACATTTCTGTCATTTAAAAAGAGAATTTTTTTGTTCTTCAACTTTTTTCAAAAAAAAAATCGAATTTTTTTCGGACAATTTTCGTGATTTTACTGGTAAGTCTGGAATCCAGTTCTAGCGGAAGCCGTATGAAGTGCCTAGAAGGCTGATATTTTTGGCCCAGTGAAAATTAAGCCGGTTTATCGGTTGCTTATTTTTTCTGATTGAGGGTCGCGACTAATATTTGACCTCTAATGACGCGGTCAAAGTTCAAGGGTCAATTCTCAATTTCATCGTATAGACTCGAAGTTACCCCCAAAGAATCGGAAGGGTCGACTTTTTGGATGTACGTATTGGAAAACTATGGGTCAATAATGTACCTGAAAGGTTCGCTAGAGAACAAAAACCTGGCAAAAAGGGCATTGACCAGTTTTTGCTTTCTAGCGACCGTTCAGTAACATTATTGACACATAGTTCTAATCGTTCATCGAAAGTCGACCATTCCAATTTCTTTTAGGGTTCTTTCAAGTCTATACGCCCCGAAACCTTGAGATTGACCTTGAACATTTGACCGTCATTAGAAGTCAAATAATTGGTCCGCCGACCTTAATCAAAAAATGGTATCCGAAAAACGCTTAATTTTCACTAGCAGACAAAAAACCCCCCCCTTCAAGAGCCTTTTAGCACTTCAATACGGCTTTGCTAGAACGGATCCAGACTACTTGTAAATACGAAAAGAATTGACGCGAAAAATCGATTTTTTTTGAAAATTTCGACAGAACAAAAAAAATCATAGTTCTTAAAATGACCAACGAAAAAAATTGCTTTACAAGATAGCCTAAACACATTAAAACCGATTTTTTATTTTTGAAAATTCCTTATTTCAAATCGTTTTAAAAGTCATACTAGTATAGACTATTAAAAGTAATAAACTAAACTTTATGACGCTATTTGTGACGTCATTAAATTTAAAAACTCCTCGGGTAAAAATTCAAAAATATCTGCGGAATTTTTTCAGTTTTTCTATTAGTTCTAAAAGCGAAGGACGGGGAGTATAATGTAGTTTTAAAGTAAAATGTAGTTAAAGTGAAATGTAGTTATAGTAATATGTAGTTATAAAAAATAGTGAAAATGTAGTTAAAATGCATAGTGAAATGTAGTTAAACATAATCGTGAAATGTAAGTTAAAATAAATAGTGAAATGTACGTTAAAACAACAGCGTATTTTTTGCGTCAGGCGTTGACGTTTAAATGTGTTGGGAGTTGATGTAGTTAAATTCTTGAGTGAAATGTCGTATGTTCGGTAGTGAAATGTAGTTAAAAAGCTATAATCGGATTATTTGTGGTTAAAATAATATTGCATCTTTGGCAATAGTTCGGCCTATAGCTGAACCCCACGTAAAAACCCTACGTAAGCCCCTCCGCAAATACCTACGCAACGCCAAAAATTCACTATACTCCGGACCCTGCTGTATTTAAGATTTGAATCTAGGCCCTTCGGTTCCGCTTTCGTGGTTTGAACTTTTTCTCGAAGCTTATTGGTCAAGTGGTCTAATTGTGATTCCAATTTAATTTTTTTTCAAAAATTAAATCCATGTGATAAAATATCATCAAAACCGACCATAAAGGTTAGATTTTATTAATTTCTTGTGAATTGGAATACGAAAGTTAAAAGTATATCTGAAGCTTAATGAATTATATAAGTTATTATAATCATAATGAACATCTAACTGTTCCTGCTGATTTAGGGCGCGAATCGCGATTGAAAGTATAGAGTTTTCGGTCGTTTTTAGTACATGCTAAAAATTGAAAGCTTGATCGGAAGAATTATTTGAGGCTAATAATTTTCGAAAATGCTTAGAATGTCCTTAGGTTATACTAGTCATAAGGTGGAATGATTCTGTGAGTTAGTAATAACACATGTACCTTACAAATTAAGGCAAGCCAATAGTATGACTTACACGATTGTCCCCCGAATTGACGCCAAATAAGACGCTTACAAGAGCATCTATCCTCAAATTTGTATCAAACCCCCAAAAAAGAAAAAAAATTAGTTTAAATTTTATGAGGTGAGAAAATTAATCGTAAATAATGTAAAATTTTGACTATATCTGCAAGTTCGGCGACTATTGGCGACTGGAAGTAATTTTAGCTGAAAATCGTGAAAATTGCGTAAGGTTTTTTCGGAGATTTCGGCAAAATTTCGGCGATATCCCCCCCTTACTCTGTCATGAATGACATCAAATTCTTTTGAGACAATCCTCAAATTTATTTGGAATAACCCGGCTTTGGCGGAGTCTTCACTCTACGAAATTAATATAGTAATTGAAAAATTGTGGTTACTCCGAGTGGCCGAACAATCTCTGAACCGTAGTGTCTTCTTGCACCAATTAATGGTGCAGGCGCTTAAATTGAAAGCATTATGATACCGAACATTCATTATTCAACATAATATTTTTCAAATACTAATGATATTATCCAAAGAATTCTCTACAGTCTCTCAAAAACAATTTGTTAAAAAAGTTAACAAAAAGTCATCAAATTTGAAGAAAGAAAATTAAAAATTCTCTCATTTTGCCGATTCTCAGAACCAAGTGCACTAAATAACACGGAATTTTAAGGTTATTGACATTTTCAATTTCAAGATATTAAACGCCACAATTTGGGTATGCAGCTGCAAAATAAAAATGAATGTTTTTAACATCCTTCTCATGGTACAACTGAGTCTAAATTTTTTGGAAAATTATTCTCGTGATTTCTTCTCTCCTTTTTTTCGCCTACGTATTCTTTCTTGTAATCAGTAATTTACGGAATCATGACCTTCTAGAAAAGGACTATTTAAAACCGGAGGCCATACTGTAATGCAATAAAAAGTCCTTAGACATTCGTTACGATTCTTTTAAGGGTCTTATCCACGTGAATTGGAGTACTTTTGCAAAAAAACATAGGTACAGTAATTTGAAAAAAGTACTCAAATTACGTCCAAGAAAATCCAGGGTCAACTTCAAGTGTTTTTAAGACATTTTTCTCATATACATCAAAGTCCGAATACAAATCCCACAGTGGGGGGGGGGGGGGGAAAAAAAAAAAAAAAAAAAACCGAAAATAAATTCAAAATAAGGTTTGAAATATGTCATAATAAATCCTTATTTCTTCGAAAATAAGATCACGTGACGTGTTTGGGAAAAATATCCTTAATTTCAAGAACTCTTGAATTAGGTGTATATTAGCGCCAAAAAATTCCGGCGTCAATTTGATCACTATTGTTTAATTTCATCAAAACCTTATTTCCTAATTGGAAGTCACGTGATATTTAGTCTTGGTGTAATGGGGAAAAAGCTTAAAAACCTTTAAAGAACCACTTCACTTTCTTTCCAAATGATTTGAAGTAATTTTTGAAAAAAAAAACAGTACTATTTTGGTCACCTTATTCCTGAATATACGGCACGGTGATCACTTGGGGCTATGTGTAATGGGAAGAAAGTCGTAGAAATTTTTTTTTTTTGGTCCGCGCTCAAGCTTTCTTGCTTGATTTAAATTTTTTTTAGCAAAAAAGTAAGTAACTGAAGATACAGTAAAAATTTCGAAAAAAACGCACAATACGTCAATTATTCAAATAGTCGATCGGATCACTGTGTAAATTTCATTCATACATGATTAAGGTCCTAAATTGCGATAAAGGCCCTTGCACCATAATGGTGCAAAAGACACTACGGGAGTTAAAATTAAGTTGTAAAAAATATTAAAATTTCGCGAAGTAGCAAAACATTGACAATAATGAGAAATAACTTAAAGAGAGACCATTTGTCTACGAGCAACGACCCATTTCAAGGATTAGCTCACAATTTCTTTAAATAAATTTCTTAACATATCCCCTGCTCACACGTTTGGGTTAAGAAAAGTAGCTGAAATTATTCGGTCAAAGTCATATTAAGCAAATTATTAACCAAAGTTGTGAAGCAGTGGATATGTTTCTAAAAAAATCGCCAAAAGTGCACCGAAAATGATTAAATTCGTTCAAATTTTCATTCATTTTTCTTAAATAACAGGTAATAAAGTAATAAATGAACTTGTAATTTTTTTCGAAATCTAAGTCTATTTGTTGACGTACATTCCATTACGAAAATAGCTACCATTTCCTTTAAGATTAAACTACATTAACTCCAAAGCCTACGCAACAAAAATTAAGCTGTTTGTTAACTACATTTCACTATTTTTTAACTACATTTCACTCATACAAAAATAAGCTGTTGTTTTAACTACATCACTAATTTTTTCAACTAAATTTCACTATTTTTTTTAACTACAATTTCACTATTTTTTGTAACTACATTTACACTTTAACTACATTTATACTCCCCGTCCTAAAAGCGACTGGTCAAGAGTTTTTATTTTTTGCTATAAGACTAAATTTTTTTTATTTTTTTAATTAGATGTTTGTTTTTCATGAATGGGTTTTCAACTGTATATAAACTAAAATTGTGAAACGTAATAATATCTTTTAGTTTTAAAGAACCCGATTTTGACCGTTCAAGCGACCTCAGAAATGTATTTCCGAAGAATATCCTACGATTATGACTGCTAAAGATTTTATGAAAATAAATATAAACAATGTTCATCACAGCTAGACAAGCTGTAGGTTTTAAGCTGTAATGGTTTACCCACTGGTAATTCTTCGCAAGAAAATCAAACTATTTTTTTTCATTATGGCAAATTTTTGCAGTAATTTGGGATCATAAAAAACATAGACTTTAATGAATAATACCGTGGAAGAATTTGTGATGCAAATATTTTTTATACATAATTTGTGGTAGTTGGCGAATTCCTTCTTTTAGAAAAACCTCGTTATTTCGTCTAATTCACGATTTCGCAACTCGTATTGTTCCTTGGAGTAATATTCCTAACATTTGAAGGTTTCTCTCGCAGGATGATTTTCTAACAATTGCAGGCGCTTGAAAATGTCAAAAAATTGTTGGTTTTCGTCTCCCGGAAATATTACTTGTGTTTAGATGAATTTTCAGGTTAATTTCAACGTTTTATTTAACCTTCGAGTCATTTTTAACGATCATGTCCGAAATAACAAATTAAATCGAAACAGGAAATCGGAAGATTAATCATCTAACCGAAGAAGGTGATTTTTTTCGTACTTTTTTTATTTGTGAATTTCATCAATTGGCGATTCAGGAGGTAATAAGACCGGCTTTAACGTGTTTTGAAAGCAAATTTTATAATCAGAAAACCCAAGGTTTGTTGTCCAACAAATTTCACAAATGATACTATGTTTTGGGTGGACGGCCACCCGGTTGGCTCGTATAAAAGCATTTCTGATAAGCAATCTTTCAGAAATTATTAACTGTTTTAACTGAAATTTTCAAATTTTGACTTTTCCTGATTGGTCGAAAAACAAATAAAGCTCGAATTCACTTTGACCCACAGAAATTGTTTTTGAGATATATAACATAAATTTACTTCGCAGAAAATATACGTTTGTGAATCACAAATTGTGATATGAAAAATTTTTCAAATGCTTGATATCTAATAATACACGATTCGAAAACTCTCGGGTTTTAAACTTTCAGGGTTTAAACGTTTATACGAAAAACTTTCTCATTTTTTGTAACAGCACAAAATTCTCGACAATTTCCTGTAAGCTGCACTTAATTCTTTTTCGGCATCATCTGGTGAAATCAATACCTTTTTTTAGAAATTCCAGAACTCTTGTGAGTTCTTGCTCCAAATCTGTTCCTTCAAATCTTCATAATAAACAGTCATGCAATTTTGGTGGTTGCTCCAATTAAATAAAGACCAGTTGCATATTTTTTTGTGAAGTTCCAGCATATCTTCCAGAAGCTTGTTATCGTTTGGCAAAAATTGATCATGCATAAAGTGCGGGATCAGGTTACCTATTCGAGATAAAAAGCTAAAATTGAATTTTTTCAAATCATACCTCAAACAAATCCTAACAAACATGTCGATTTTCACGAATTTTAAAAAAATTTGTAAAATGTTATTTTTTATTCGTTGAACATCAATTGACAATTTTTGTTTTTTTAAATTAAAAATTTCGTTTTTTATCGCTGACGGCGTCAGCCTGACGCAATGCTAATATAAAATCATATTATATATGGGATATACTGAATATTATATCAGCCATACTCCCTATACACACTTTTGTAATATCCCGGCCCTACTACTTAAAAACAGCACTAACGTTTCCTGATCAAGGGCGGGATATTTACAAAAGTGTGAATAGGGGATATATATATCTTAAGGGGGTTGTGGGGTGTAAGAATGCATGAGTGAAGACAAAATAGTTTATATATTCTCTAGCAACCCCGTCAATAACATAATTTGTTCTTAAAGTGATTGAATAATAAGTGGGTAGTAATGAAAGAGATTATGATTGGTTTCAAGATAATGAAATATGTAAATAAAAGTGGTTTGATTGGTTCGAGGCCTTTTAGCGTGGGCCGTTTGATTTTTCTCTCATCAATACTCGAAAGTTTACCATGCGCAAAGAAATATTAACAATGAATCTGGTTTTCATACGCTTAAAACCACGGAGAAATATATTTTTTTCAACGAGCTTTTTGGTAAATATGACATAATTTCGTAGTTTCATCAGCTTTTCTGTTTCATTCAATTTTAAAACACATTAACCAAGCCCTTAATAAGATTTAAAGGGATTCTGAATTCAGTTTACCGTCCTAAAAATCAAAGGAGATTTTTGTTAATTTTCTTTTTTTGGTAATTATTTTGAAGACGTCGTAACTTTATGGAAACATTTGTTGTTTTAAATTCAATTAAAGCAAAATTGGATCGAGATTAACAATTTGTGTGAATTGGTGAGAAATATTTTTACCAGTTTTTTGATGCCGGCTACCGGTGAGTCATCCTTCACACAGAAATTGGAAAATTTTAACTCGCAGTTGACAGAGAGTTTTAGTTCCCTTATTTTTTTTCTCATTTATTCTCATCTGCCCGTTCTCCGACCCTTACAGTCCAGCGGAGAGAGGGCATTTTCCGCGAGCAATTTCCACATTCTACACCCACCACCTCCTTAAAAAAGGACGATCCATCAAAAATATTTCGCTCAAATTAATAGCTTATCGACCGACTAAATTGACAAGCGCAAAGTTCTCACAGCTCTAGGTCTGCAAGTTCGTTCCTAGCGGTCGCTGAATTACTCAATTTCTATTTTTTTGAAAATAACATCGGATCAACTAATTTGTCTGCGTTTGGCTTAGCCATAGCTTATACACCAATATATTTTGAAATCGATTACGAGTATAACAGAGCAATCAATGTATGATTCCTCGATATGAATTTGCTGGGAACAATATTAGCAAACATGGACCATAGTCTCATGCCGATTTGAACAAAGACGATTTCTAAAATGATTGACAATTTTTTCATGTTTTAATTTCTGCACCGTTTGTGGTTCAAATCAGATCAAAGTTGCCTAATCTGTTACCATCAAATTATTCCAAAGGAATCTTTTGGTGGATTTATATATTCAATTCTCACTTTTATGTTCATAATTGTGATTTCGCGCATTTTTTTTGTCGATTCAGCCATTCATGCGGTCGAAATTGCAAAAAAGTATACCTATATGATATCCTAGTCCAATGTGAGCTTCTTTTATCCAACAATGGTATTTCTACCATTTTCCACTGAAAAGCTTAATCAAAACGTGGCAGCATTCGAAGCAATTCTAGCTTCTGGGCAAAAATCGAAAACAGCTCTAATAAGGCTTCCTTCCGATTCACCGTAAAATTAAGATAATTTTCAAAAATTTCACAAAGCTTAAAAATTCCTTGGATTTTAGAGGGGTTTGTGGGGTAAAATGAAAACAACGCTGAAGAAAATTTTTTTATTTTCTCTGAATTCAACTGGAACCGAAAATTGTTCGAATCAACGCAGATTCATTCTTTTTTTTTCGTGTGCGTAGGGCGACAACGCAAGACAAAATAACCAACTGATGAACAACATCAATCTACTGAAATAATGTCACACAACTTATTTAACTTATGAAAAACAAACAAGAATAATTTTTTTCAACCGATTCCGGTAATGTAATGGCAACATTTCAATGCGATTTCTTAATAATTTCTGTTTATTCATTTTCTTGAACAAAATTGAACCGTCAGATTTATTCAGATTTTGAAATGAGAATTTCTGAATTTTATTTTAACCGTTTAAAGTCAAGGAGATTGTTTTTTAATGCCGGATCCTCTTCGGTATTATTTGATCAGATCGTCGTTCGTACTTTCACGAAACAGCTCTGTTGTTTGAATTAATATTTAAAGCAAAAAGTACCAGAGATTTTATACTATTGTTGTGAATTTGAGAAATTTTTACACTGGTTTTTCAGTACGGCACTGGTGATCTCCTTTCACCAGAATTCAAAAATAATGGTTACTGCAGTTGATCAGAGAGCTTTATAGTTTCCAGTATCT
Source organism: Oikopleura vanhoeffeni (assembly GCA_004367855.1). Lineage (NCBI taxonomy): Eukaryota > Metazoa > Chordata > Appendicularia > Copelata > Oikopleuridae > Oikopleura > Oikopleura vanhoeffeni. Next base: position 63,406 of record SCLH01001398.1, read on the forward strand.
TTTTTCTCATTTAATTCTTATCTGCCCAGTTATCGACCTTTCGATTCAGCTGGAGGAAAGGGCTATTTTCCCCAATGCATATTCCAACTATTCTACACCCAATACGCCCCTTTAGGCGTGTGATGAGTATAATCTGAAGGTTTCTCAACAGACTTTATCATCCCACCTTTTTTAGCAGAGATTTTCCGACGACAGTAATTTGACTTATATCTATTTTTTTTAATTTTAGATTTTTTCAAAAAAAATCGGGTTATGGGGGCTGAAAGTTTAAGGTGTAAATTGTATTTGATTTCTAATTTAACAGTTCGCATAATTTGATTTCTAAATTTTAATCTGGCATATCAATTTTGGAACAAACTCAGTGACTCTTAAATACTGCTCGTAAAATTATTATAATATTCAATTTTCATAGTTTTTTTGGTCAAGAAATATTTTCTAAATTTTGAAAAAAAGTAGAATCTACAAGCATTTTCGGACACTCCAAGACAATTGTTTTCAAAAATGCTCATCAGATTTAAAGCCAGCCTGATATGTGAAGCACGTTGAAGCATTAGATTAAAATAATTTCAACTGAAAAATGTTAGGACGGGAGAGCTTTTTAGTTGGCTCCCAATGTGGTCTTTCTTGACTGCACCACAGAGGCAAAATTCAAAGCCAACTTCTTTCCCATTAGATTTTCCGTATTCATGAATTTGGACTGATGTCAATAACAGAACGAATAAATATTCATACGAAAGAGGAGATACTTTTTTAAAATGTGCTTTTTAGTGCTCTTTGGGAGGCCTACTATATGTCATTTTCTGTGTGTCGTACTCTTTAGTAGTTACTCACCATTCAAAGAGTTCTACTACATATTAAAAAAATCAATTTTCCACATCCGAGTTTCTCGAAAGCTCGCCTTGAAACAACGCAATAAATTAGTCCCAATTATCGTCACCCACTCCCTTAAAGGGTTATTAACTCTTTAGGATCCTCTGTTTTTTTGAAAAAGTGGAGGACTTGACTTAACCGCGGTTAACCAGATGCGTTTGCTGAGGGTACTCAATTGTTCAAATTGGAATCGCGAGATCAAAGTAGCATCTTCCTTAGTATTTTCAAAATTCCGAGTCTACATTTGTTCTAACCGTGGATTCTTCTGAAATGTCATAATATTCCACTGCCATAATGGGGTTGTGTCCCGCAAAAAGTTAAGCTGAAAATATTATTACTAATCTAAGACCCTGAAACTTAAGTTTGATCGGTTCTCGCAGTCATTTGTGAAATAGGTTCAGCCACAGAGAGGGCTGTCAAAGTGGTAAAATTTGAATATCGCAGAGTGATTTTTATATCTGACATCTCGTTTGATATAATTTTGAAACGAGCGTGACTGCATAAAAATGAATCTTGTTGTATTTATCGTCGGCGCAAATTTTTTTTCGTATTTTCAACGAAAGTTATTGCCCAAAATCGTGTTTTTCTTATTTTTAGTCTTTGAAAACAAGGTATGTTTTGTTTTACATAAAGGTTTAGACTTTGTTTTAAATTAAAGTCGTTTTTATCCTAACATCATGCCTTTTTCATATTATCCGTTCGACATTAATATTTAAAGTCCTAAGAAACATATACTTTATGTCGCAAACTTCTAACTAAATCTTCGTTTAATTATTGTGATTTTTATATTTCCAGACAATAAGCCATGACGAACTTTTTTTGCCTAATTTGATAATTCACGTGTATTCTGACACAAAAGAACGTCGCTCGGACTTTATATTAACCCTTGGAACGCTCCGAACCGATTTATCGGCTTTGGAAAAATTTTAAACCTCTCTCAATAAGAGAAAAAAGCTGTAAACAAATAAGTAAGCCAAACTCACATAGAGTTTTTGCCAAGGAATCAAAAATGAACTTAAAAATTTTTAACTTTACTTTTTTTCTCATTTCGCCGAAAAAAATTTAATCGCTGTTCCTTTTAAATCGCCTGTGAACTTCAAAATTTTCTGAGGATAATCAAGTTTTTAAGGAAAAGTGTTCTGGAATATTTTACTGAATAACATAAGTCACTTAACTGTTATTCTGAACTCTTTTTATTTTTTTGTGCAGTGATATTTCGAAAAACGAAATAATAGAAAATTAGACATTAACAAAAAAGACTTTTTAAAAGAAAATAATACTTATTTTCATTCTACAAAACTTTTTGTGAGGTGGCATAATAATATCAGGAATATCTTACGTAGGTTTGACAAAACGAATATACAGTAGGTAACCAATAGGCCTGTCAGAAGTTCAGATTTAATGCGAACAAGAGTTAAAATAAGGAATTTTAAGTACCAGTAATCGTGTTCCCTGTAAGATAATTTAAGAGCAGATAAATTGGCTTATGGCGTTAAAAAATTTAACTCCATGGAGTCTCTAAAATGGACAAATGTCCAGAATTTACCCATTGATCTATTCAAATAGTATTAAATAGTATAAATCGTTTCTCTTGAATTTTAAATGTTTTACGACCTAATCGTTTGCATAATATTGAATCAACATCTTCAGCACGATAATCGTCGGAGTCAAGAATTTAAGCTCTCTGTTTCATTATCTTGATAAAAACCAAAATCGCTCAAGATCAGCTCTGTCAAATAAGCATTTTTCAATTTAACTTTTTTAAATGTTCTAATGGTTTCTAATATCAAAAATTAAATATAAACACAATTTGAATTTAAACGGACTTATTGTCTTTATAATCATAAATGAATCACTGAGTATGACAGACAGCTTGATATTTAGATATCCGCGCTGTGTAATCATCCGCAAACAGCCTGTTTTTGTTAACCTAGGTTTTTTGATTCGATTTCCGAAGCTTAATCAATCATCGAAAATATTTTTTTCATACTCAAAAATATTATTTTTCAACATTTCACGCGTATCAAGGTGTGAAAGTTAAGCTAAAGAGAAAACGGAGAGAGATATTGAAATTGGAAAGCAGACTGAGAAAGCCAAGGTTGCATTAGTTTAGTCAGGTAAAAATATTTTCTGAATAATTTTCTGATTTTTCAGGTAACCCATAACTAAAAATGTCTTTTTAGCGTTTTTTCCTAGACTTTAGATCATATTTTTTAAATCTAATCAAATATAAACATTTTGGGGCCCGGCTTTAACGGAGTCTAATAAGAGATTACTTCGGATGTGTAGTTATCACAATAAAGCGCGTCAATAGTCGGAACCGAAAAAATCGGCCTTTGGAGCCTCCACGAACCGATTTATTCGATTTGGAGCTTCCAAGGGTTAAGGAAAAAATGGTACCTCCGTTTTCGACTTCGCCGTCATCTAGTGGGAGAACCGAGTATAGAAAAGCTACGAAACTATGACCAATCGTTTTTTTGGGGGTGGTTTTGTACTACATAACATTTTCAGCTTATTTTTTTTGCGGACACTACCTTTTAAGTTAAAACATTTTTCTTGGAATGTTTTAGAAAAAATAAAAAATCTGAAGCTTGAACATAGGCAATTTCAAAAATGGTTTTTCATTTTCAAGCCGTAGCTGACAACTTTTAAAAAATTTTTTGAAGGGCTATTATTTAAACATAGCTAAAAAATGTTTAGCAAATTTTTTCTACCTTACGCTAGAGGCCGATTTAGTATAGTTCCAAAATTTCAGGAAAATATTTTTGTGAATGGTACTCCCTCACTACCTCAGTATTTATGTTGACTACGGGTTTTTTATAATAATATGCAATTCAATATGCGTTGGTGGTGATATCTATGTGTCAGATTAGTATCTCCTTTTCCTGTGTGGTTTCCCGATTCACGTCGATTGAACTCTGATAACATCGCATCGTATGGATTTCGAATAAGCAAAATAACTCCCGCAGACTGCTTCGCCATCCCATTCATTCCGTGAGCTTTTATTCCTATAGTCCTGTTTTCAGTTTTTTTTTAAACATTTTTAGAGAAAACTTTTTTTAACATTTTTGGAGTTAACTTATATTTTTTAATGTATGAAATTTTTTTGAAGTGTTGAAAATGGGAAAATGTTTTGCCTTCTAGCGCTAAAACGGTCGATAATTTGATCATAGTTAATAATACTTGCTGTAAAAAAATATTTGAAATCGTGATCCTTGGAGTAAAGAAACAAAATCGAAATATCAGTTTTTTTGATAATTCATTATGTTGAAGACAATAAAAAAATAATAAAAATGCCAATTTTATTTTTTTGCTCGTGGTAATTATATTTCACCGGTTGGTAGACCAGGCCATGAACGAAATTCTTAAAAAGTTTACAAAATACTATTCTTGAAATTTTTACGATATTCTTTGAATTCATTAGAGTAATTAAACTTCAGAAAACCTAGTGAATTTTAAAGTTATTATGTTCACAAAGAATTTAAATTTTTGAGGAAGGGGCTTAATTTTTTCAAAATGAAAAACTGTTCCTGCCATTACCAGCTTCTTCATATTCGCCAATTAACCCTTTCATTGCTAAGGATTTATCAACATATACACTACCGGTGTAATAACCGGTAACATCTTCTAGCAAAGTTCTTGCCCACCTAAAACAAGAAATAATAAACAAATAGGGTTCAAAGAAAAAAAAATAAGCATTCGAGAAAAAAAAATTGGAAAGGATGAAATTACGGATAATACCGGACTTTTCTTTCGCGCAATTTGTTATTGTTTGTGCCTGTTGTGAAAAATTCAGATCCAAATTTTGGCGTATGGATTAAGGGCCATCAGATGACAGGTCATCACTATTTGGAAGATAAATAAAACCAATCAAAAACCTGAATTTCAGAATCAGTCAATTACATCGGCTTACATCGGCGGCCACCTAATCATATTCTCGCATTTCCTATCATTCAAAAAGTCACGATCAGTCAAGCGCCCTTAAACGACTACGCAATGTACTGCATGCTAAAACCCGTTTTCTTTTTCTCCAAAAAACACATTATGTTGAACTTATTTTGGCTCCCATAGCTAGGTACAATTCCCTGGGATTTTTTTTGAGCCAAATTTGCCCCTAGAGTATCAAAACTCGCGAGGTAGGTTAATTCGGGTCCCAGAAAACTTTTTGTATTAGAAATTTTTTTTTAGCTTTCTCCTAGTGGTTAAAACCGCAATTCAAAATTTAAGGTCAACATTTGTGAATTCGAAGTTTAATGGAACCCACTGTATGTTTTAAATTTATTTTTTGACAATTATTTCATGAAATATTTGTTTTTTATAATCACCAGTCATAGCGTCTTAGCTAAAATTATTAACAATAGTAATAGTAGTTGGTGAAATGTTTTGACCCACAAATTGGCTTCTGTAATACATAATTGAATCATTCTTCTCACGAAAAATAAAATAGAAATTTTAAGGGAGGTGCCTTAGGGTCCCTTAGGGCGCGAGCAAAATGACGAAAACGTAAAATGTAGAAACCTAAATGCAAAATGGCGGAACAATTGATCCGTTACTAAAATTCAGGAAAAATTGAAAACGTAAATTTTTACTTTTTCTTAATTTTTATTATAAAAATTTTAACGTTAATGAAGATGAAAATGACCCAAAAAGCAAAATGTTCTTTATTTTTATTTTTCGCCATTTTCTTGCCACCCGAAAATTTTCACTAGAAACGAAAAAATTTTGATAAATTTTGGATATTTCTCGTAACATTGTTATTTAAATTTGTCTCTTCCGCAAAAATTTTCACAGAATGCACCCGACCGGATAATAATATTGAGAAGCCACAATATACACAGACTTCCCACAAGGTGAAACTAAAAAATAAAAACTGTGGTTTACCAAAATTATGAGGGCAGTCAACTGGTGACCTGAACTGGAAAGATTAGCACAAAAAAGTTATTGTTATCTTAAATTATTTAAATGAAATTGAATTATATGAATATAATATGATATTATATAATTTATATCCCCGATTTTTTTGGTTTTGAAACATTCTAGTATACAAATAATTGTTGGATGAAATTACTTGTTCATACGTTTTATATTTGAATAAAAAAATTTTTATTAAAGCTGTATTACAGCTGCTGTAATATTTTTGAAAAGTCGAAAAGTTTTAAAAACGTAACAAAATGGTCCGGTCCGAACGTGCTTAATTATCCGAAGAAACGAACGCATGTTTCAAAATTACCACGCAATTATTAAAATACTTCAAATTACTGCTGAATGGTCCGAAATGTTTTCGCAAAAACTTAAGGCCTCCCTGTATTAACATAAGTTTCAAAAAACCTTTCAACCCTCACCTATGCGGCATAGGCTATGCCATTGTGTTTTGAAACGCATCAATCAATCATTTTTTTGAGCGATATTGTACAGCACAATTTGTTCCCCCCCTCTATATGGTTATTAATTTTTTTTTGTATTTTTTTCAAATTTTGAAAAGTTTAACAATTTTGACTCAAGAAATCAGATAAGCAAAATGAGCTCATGATGTTCATCTCTGATTGTAAACTGTTCAATCCGAAAAGTCTTATTCGCATAAATTTTTCATATATGAAAAAAATATTCAAACTGTTAAAACGAGATTATCGGTCTTTAAAATGTGACCTCAATTATTTTATTATTTATAATATTTATGAATTTCACTTTTAAAAAGGCTTGAACATTTTTGTGAACAGTATTTAAATTGATTAGTTGATAATTAAAATACGGTTAATGCGCGTATTACCAAATGGGCAATAATTTCATTTTGTTTCGTAATAGTATTTTGAAAACCGGCTGAAGAAAGGTTGATAATTTCATCAAGCTATTTCTTCGTGCTCCACAGCGCCCGCAGGAGGCTCGATTCGCTATGAATGAACCAAAATTCCATTTGATCACGTGACACAAAAAGTTAGAACCGAAGCAAAAAACTCTAATCCCTCTTAATCCCTTGCAATAAAAATTCCATTCAGATCACGCGACACAAAAGTCAAGACCCAAGCATAAAACACTAACCCCTCTTAATCCTTTGCCGCCTATCGAACTATTATCCGCCAGTCCTCCCGAATATAAGATATGGTGTAATATTTGATTTAAAATTTCGCAATAACGGCGTTGCAAATAAAGGTCAAACGCAAACGTGAAATAGGGACCTGGAGATTTCTCTTTCTAGATATAATTAGTTCAGTTCGAAAAACAAATACAGGGGAGGTCATATTTTGCCGGTCTTATTTGTACGATAGTCAAGGTCATACGAAACACACCCTTTTATGTGTCTGATCGTGCCCTTTTCTCCGAAAAAGTTCACACTCGTTTTTTTGAACATAAAATTTGTCCGGAATTTTATTAGGAAATTTTTTTTCACCCAAATGCCCTCCTGTGTTCTTGTATTTATTCAAACTATTATCAACTAGGGTGCAAAAACTAAAATCTATGAGTAATATTAACTCTTAGCCGCCCGTAGGGCTCTGTACAGCCGGATCAACTTCACGATTTTTCGCTCTAAATATCGATAGGCCTATAAGTTATAGCATAATGAAATCAATCGTCGACGAGGTAACTACTCCTGATGAAATTTTGTCTGTCACATCATGTGACTCACATGATCCAAATTGCTAATAATTTGTTGTACTAATTATTGATAAGGGCACTGATAAAGAAATGCATGGTTTTTTATACTAAAGTTTTAATTGAATAATTATGGTGCCTTATTATGTGAATTTGTATCAACTACTGTAGTTCTCTCGTTAGTTTTACCGGTGCGCTCCGTATCCATGGAACATGTGACATGGTTAATTTCGAAGGCCTTTGATTAGGCACCATAATTAATCAATTAAAACTTAAGTATGAAAAACCAAGCATTTCCTTATTAGTGCCATTATCATTAATTAGACAAAAAAATATTAACATGGTTATTAGCAAGTTATTAGCATGATCCATGTCACTTTAAAGATATTTTAAATACGTTACGTGTTACCACTGCCTGGAAAGCTGGTTAGAAATACATTAGGAAATTGCTCCTTTTCTCCAAGTTTTACATTTCTGGCACATTCGCCTTCTGAACAAAAATGATTTAACTCTCAAATGTCAGCAATGGGACAAAAGCCACATTACGGTCCAACGAAGACCGCACTTTTCCAGCAATTCCCATTAAATCTAATTTAGGGCAAGAACAGAAGAAACAAAAAAAATTTAAAAAATACTAACCTTGTCAGACCGTTTTCCTCTAATCAGTATAATTACGTAACTGTATGTTTTTAAGAAAATTAAGGATGAATTCTAGCTTCAATTAACTAAAATCAATTACTAAAATTAACCACTCTTTTTAAATAATGAATTTTTGAAATATCGATTACGGAACCACCTGGAACATTTTAACTAGATTTTAAGCCAAAATTTTTATATGATTCGGCCTTGAAAACGACTCATCCGATTGAGTTCTTAGATAGCTCAAACTGAGCACAACCATTTAGAAAAAAATTAATCAAAAATGATTCAGCAACATTCTGAGAAGGAGAATCTCCACTGGAGATTCATTTCGATACTTAGAGTTTAACAGGAAAATTTTGAGAAAAATTAGATAGAAAGTCAAAAATAATTAAAAATTGATCGAATCCTGAGAAGTAAATTGGTTACTCAAATGTTATATGGTCTAAAATTTAGAACTACTTACCATAAATATTTAATTTCATTTCCAATGCATGAATTCTGTCACTTTTCACTGTCATGTCATTTGCGACAAAAATCAGTAAGCAATATTCCTATCAAAAAGCAGTACTTCAAACCACATTCTTTTTTTGAATGATATAATTTTGAAAAAATAATTTGTGACTCTTATCAAACCAAAAAGCGTTTTAAATTTAATTTGTAGAGTTTTTATTTTGATGTCTCTTTATTTTTAGATAGAAATTTATTATAAATTATTCTGAAAATTTTTCTGGTGTTTGACTGTGTCTAATATGAATATGCCGCAGGCAGTATCAGAATTTTATATGCAAATTATGCATTAATTTGAAAAATGTTGAATTGACAATACATCTTCCACTATTAATGACTTTCTTTGTAAATTTCTTTCGTCTTTATTTCCCAAAACATTTTTTACTCGTTTTTTCCAGATAACCAAAAAGTGGTCGAAATGTTCCTCGAAATCGTTTTCAGAACATTTTTTTTTCGATATCAATAAACTTTATTTTCAAAGATTTGTGCAGAAAAAAAGCAGATTTTAGGACAAAACGGTTCCATTTTAATCACAACAATCGCTTGTACGGATGCGCGTTTAAGGTGAAACAGAATTGTGCCGAGAACTCCTGTTAGTCTAAGTATCATCGTAGAAATTTAAACCTATCGATTAGTTTAAAAGTTTTAAAATATATTTCAACTCCAAGGCGAGATCTCTCACTGTATCAAGTGATAAAAAAGGACGTGAGGTTGGATCTAAAAGTAATAAATAGGGTTAAACGCTGCAGCGGCCCAATCATAATATTCCAATAGATACTTAATCTTTTTCAAGGTAAGCATTTATCCACTGTACTTGTGATTTTCCACTGTAGATTGTAAGAACATTTGACTGATTGCCACCACCTTTCCATATAAAAATTATTTCTATTGAGTCTTTCTCAGCACGTGTCATAACTTTGAGCCAGTGTCCAATCACAATACTCGATTGTCGACTAAAATTCAAGAAATCCGCAATTTCATTGGTCACTTTCTCAAGTTATGACGCGTTGCTGAGAAAGACTCGACAGGGATAATTCCCTCATAATTTTCTGCTCGAGTGATTGCTTGAGTGATTACACACCTATCAACTTTGGCGGTCCCGATATCAAGCATCCTTGCCTATAATCATACTCAAGACAATCGCTTAGACAGCATGAGTGGGATTCGAACACGCACTATTGAGATATTAAGCATTTTTATGATGGACTTAGGTTGGAAAAAGGATATATCATGTGGAACATACTGAATTACTCTGAAACGAAAACCGAATTAAATGTTTCTTGAAAGTGGTTTATTCGATTAATAGTGGGCCCATTCAAGGCTGTGACACTGATCAAATATTGCAAATTTCCATTATTTCGTATTGGCTAGTTTCGGCGATTTTTCCATCACTATTTGAGGATTTCGGGACTAAAAAATAAACAAACTGTACATAATGTACTAATTTAGTCAAAATCGATTGGTAACGTTGAAACACATGGAAACGATATGAGAATAACGGTTCAATTTCGACCAGAGACGGTCCTAAAGCCTTAATTATTGGCAAAATTCGTCAAAGAAATCTTATTTCGGCTCTCGCCGGTCAAATGAAATCAGTACCGATTTTTGAGTTTCAAAATTACTTATTTAAAATCGGGGTTAACTTGGTAAATGATTGTTTAATTACAACTTGAAACCGATGCATTTTGTAATCAAAATTGTTTGCGAGCAAATAAAGCGCGGTGAGTTCACTTTAAAATTATCACATCTGCTTATTTAAATATCGACCTAAAAAGCGAAAAAAAACTTAAAAATTTTGAATTTTCATGCCGGACTTGAGGTTTGAAATATGCGAGACTACCATGAGTGAGATTTTTTGCCGAATAAGTCCGGCTAAAACGAAATCTGTAAAGTGAACTATGAAGATTGTAAAATGCAAAAAAGGTTTTTGGCTACGAGTTGCCCAAATCGGAGAGTAACTGTTGCACTGTATTCTTCACGCAAACTTTAAGGTAGAATCAGACAAGGTTTAATTAGTTTCAATGCTTTCGATATCTGAAAATTTGTTTTCTTACAAAAAAATAAAAGTTTTCTATTTTTGATAAAAAAATTTCCAATTTTATTTTTGGAATTATGACCGTCATAATATGACGTATCTTTCGAAAGACTGATCAGCATGCTTTGCTTTTGACGCATCAGTTTACACGCTTTTAACTTCTTAAATATATGTTTCGTGTTCAAAAACACATTCTATGTACAATTTCATAAAATTCGGCACTAGTGTGTCCGCAGTCAGATCCAGCCCAAATCGGCACTGTCTTAGTACCTAGGTCAAGGTTTAAGAAGAATTTGAATGTGGTGAAATTGCTAAAAATGAAGAAAGAATTAACAAATATGCTTATAATGATGATAATCCGCATTGTTAACTCCGGAGAGCTATCAGAATCGTTGGCGTGGGTAGTACCCACTGGTACCCTGCGAGTGAGATCAAAACATTAAAGGTATATTTTACGGAGAAAAAGGAAGAGGATCGAAAACCGAATTGATTTTCCAACCCTCGATGATTGCAAAGGCAATCATTTGTCTTAGCCCTTGTAGAATATAAAAAAAAATATCGCCATGGCACCAGAGCCACAATTGTGGCTCTACTTTGAATGTTGTTTACAGAAAGGTTAAGGCAGTTGGAATTTCAATTCTTTCTGCATAAGAAAGTTGAAAGAGAATATTTTTGCAACCGAAGTTTTAAATTCTAGAATTTTAATTTTTAGTTGTGAAAAATATAGTCAAAAAAGCAAGGTATACCATATCACGTGATACACGGTCACAATTGTTATCACAAGTTAAATGTTTGTTGGAAACGATGCACAAGTATCTGGCCTACGTCATAGTTTTAACCGCTTTGATTTTATATATTATAAATCAAGTAATTAATAAATAAGTTTCAAAATGTTGATGGAAAAATCATAATTTTTGATAATTTTTTTTCCCTATAAAAGCAAATTATTACACTTTTTTCTATTATTTTCAAGTAAATATGGTAATGAAGTACAACTGTGTACAATTTTTGTTTGCTTTTAAATACACTTTTATAATAATTAAATTTTTTCATGGGATGCTTGAAGTTGAAAATTTAGAAATTTCACTTCCGAAAAAAAATGTCTGCTTCTAGATATCAATAAATTTTTATTTCAACCGTTATGCATGCACAAAATACTTTCCTAAAAACTGGCTAATCTCACACTTGTATTTTATGTCTAGTTCCGAAATAATTTTTCAGGAAGTGAAACATAGGCTAAAAATCCTAATAAATCAACACCCTGTAATACTGGAACCAAACATTCGAGAAAAATTTCAATTATTTTTTTGGAACCGAATCAAAGTTNTCACTTCCGAAAAAAATAACTGCTCCTAGATACCAATAAATTTTTATTCAAACTGTTATGCATGCACAAAAAACTTTCCTAAAAACTGGCTAATCTCTCATTTTTATTTTATGTCTAGTTCCAAAATAATTTTTCCGAAAGTGAAGCATAGGCGAAAAATTCTAATAAATCAACTCCCCGAAATACTGGAATCAAATATTCGAAAAAGAATATTAACTTATAATTCTTAATAATCTTAATAACTAAGTACCCTATCTGAGGCTCGATTACTTAGTTTCGCATAAAATAATTTTCGCAAAAAATGCACCTTTATACTTTTTAAATTGTAATTTCGCTAATTATTGAAACCTGATTTCGCGCTAAAAAATTCAACTTTCGATTCCTGTTCATCCAAACCTCTCACACTGATAATGGCTGTTTAGCCGAAACGTCGAATAAAAACAATCTTTGATTGGAAATATATAATAACTAATCTTGATGAGCTTTCGATTTATTACAATCATTTTCAAATCTGAACAAAAAAGGCAGAAAATATTTCGCTGGTTCACACAATTACTATATCAACTCAAAAATAATAATAAAAATTATAATTAAAACAATAATATTTCAACGTTTCGCTTTTATTAGCATCTTCAGGAGTGTGGTTTAAATCAGTTTAGAGATATTTGGGAAAGCAGTGCAACTTCAATTTATTTAGCACCTTAACCGAGAACACAGATAAATGCGAAAGAAAACTTTTTAGAGGGAGAATGTGTTAATTTAATTGTGGGCAATAGCAATTTTTATAAAAAAGTGCCCACATCAAAATAGAGTAAAAAAGCGGTGATTATTTTGATCATTTAAATCCGGTCTGAGGATTCTGATGAAAAATGCCTCAGTTTTGCGGCGTTCATAGTAAGATCGAAAGCTTTTTTGCAGTACTTTGAAGTGTTGCATGAAAAATTTATCTCTGAGTTTTTTCCTAGCTCGGACCCCATTTTCAAGCCTAAAATTGTCT